>CAWUFW010017199.1:0-130000 GCA_963921515.1 Calotriton arnoldi
CTATGGCAGGCGGGGGGCCCCGGGTTGGTGGCTGCTGGCAAGCAGGCCACGCGACTGTGGGAGCTGGGCTCCTGGTCACTTGCTCAGGGCAAGTAGGGAAGTAGGTTAGGATAGAGGTTGCACTTCCAGGGGCACTCGGGCGGCTGGGTGCAGGGTGCTTTTGAGCCGTCGGGCGCTCAATGTTAAACAATAGAGGTCGTGAAAGGTGAAGAAAGGCTGCAGGCTCGGGGACGGTGATTCTTCAGGGACGACCAACACTTCAGGAGGTAAGTTGGGGTCTTGGAGGATAGGTAGACACCCAGGAGTTGGGCACAGGGGGCCGTGGGGCGCCGGGTGCAGGGGTGTCTTTGAGGTCGGGAAATCTTACCCCTGCTGGTCGCGGTTGGAGGGGTCCCTTGTCCTGAGGCTGCAGGCGTCGTCTGGGTCGTCGAGGAGGGTCCTTGGCCACTGGATTCCAGGTCAGAATCGCCGGGGGTCGTCCTCGAGGTCTTTGGTCACTCAGGCACAGGCTGGACTCGGCGGGTGCAGAGTGTGCAGGTTTCGCGGCTCCGTGCCAGGGCCGGGTCTTTGGTAGGTTTTCTTTTGAGCAGTACCACTGCTCGTGGGAGTCCCTGGGTCGAAGGCTGTAGCACAGAAGTCAGGTCCTCCGGGGTTTGTGAGGTTGCTGAGGCCGGGATTCCGCAGGAGCAGGTTCAGAGGTCGACAGGCCGGTAGGGCTGGGGCCAAGTCAGTTGTTGTCGCCTCCTTTTAGCAGCTGCACGGCTGGTCTTCTTGCTTCGTCTTCTCTTCTTGTTTTCGGATTTGGGAACTGCGGAAGGAAGGTTCAGGGAGCCCCTAAATACTAAATTTAGGGGTGGTTACAGGTAGGTAAGGGCAGGGACCAATGGGTCCCTTCCTGGGGTGGGTACACCCCCTATTCTGTTCCTCTCCAGTGGGAGGGGGCAGGAGCCTGTCCCTGGTTGGCCAGGTCCCCCATCCTCAAGATGGCGGGGACTCGAGCTTGTGCTTCACCTCGCCTCCCCCACCTTAGGGGTGGAGTTGGCAGAGGTGGGCACAACCCATTTCCTGCTTCTGGTTTTCCCGCCGGTTCTCCCGCCAGGAGTGGGGTAGAACCAGTGGGGACCAGTTTGCTGGAAGCAGCAAATGGTCTGGGGAAACTCCAAAGGCGGCAGGCCTTGAAGCTCCCCCTGCCCATCCTGGGGAGGAGGCTTTGGCACCTCGTCCCGGGATGTGCATTGTTTCAGGCCCCTGAGAGCAGAGGCTCTCGACCCAGGGGTCCAGAAACATGTCTGGTGGTGGCAGCCTGGGCAGCCACACAGTCCGGACACTGGAGGTCGGGTTGGTTTCAGGGGGCATCTCTAAGATGCCCTCTGGAGTGCGTTTACATTAAATCCCACACTGGCATCAGTGGGGGTTTAATGTGCTGAGAAGTTTGATACCAAACTTCTTAGTCTTCAGTGGGGCCATTATGGTGCTGTGGAGTTCGTAATGACAGACTCCCAGCACCATATACTCTTAATGGCAGCACTGCACTTACAATGCCCAAGAATGGACTTGGGCACTGTAGGGGCACAGGGCTCATGCCTCTATGCCCTCACCACTGGCATAGTGCACCCAGCTAGAGGGGTGGCTGACCTAGGCCAGGGCAGTGGCTTGTAGGCATGGCACACAGGGATGTGAGCCATGTCGACTCTTCACTTTTGTTCTGCACCAAGACACGCAGCCTGCAAAGGCAGTGTGTGTGTGTAAGGTGCAGGGTCCCTAAGGGTGGCACAACAAGTGCTGCAGCCCTTAGGGCCTTCCCTGGTCACAGTGCCCTGGGTACCCATGGTACCATTTACCAGGGGCTGACCTGTGGCCAGGGATGTCAATTGGGTGTAGGTATCAATGCAATTTTAGGGAAGGAACACAGGCCCTGGGTACCTGGTTGGCAGGAGCCCAGGGCACACTCAGTCAAAGCACATCAGCCATTCAGCAAAAAGTGGGGGCATACCATGTAAGAAAGATGGCACTTTCTCACAACTGACTGACGTTGTTTTGGGCGCTTGGTCCAAGCCCACCACAGTGGCTCCTGTGGATAGGAACGTGGCCCGACGCCATCGCCCTGCTCCGGGCGACCCCTTGTTTCTCTCTCAACATCCCACCCCCGAGAGCTTGGTTGTCCAAGCCTCTACCTCCCAAACCGCCTTCCCTACCGCCCTTCCGGATAGGGAATCCAAACGCCTGGACCAATTTGGGAAGAAGGCTTTTTCTTCCTCCAGTGCTGGCTTGCGGTCCGTCAACACCGCTTGCCTTTTGGGCCGATATACCCACTCCCTGTGGGATTCGGTGGCAACTGTTTTGCTCCAGTGTTCTGAGGAGGTCCAGACACTGCTTACCCGCACCATTGCGGAAGGTAGGGATGCGGCAAAGTACACCATACGTTGTGGCCTTGATACCGCCGACTCGCTGGGCAGATCGCTTGCAACGACGGTGGCGCTGCGTCGCCACGCCTGGCTGAGAACAACTGGTTTCTCGGGTGATGTCCAGAATACACTCATTGACATGCCCTTTGATGGAGTCGGTCTTTTTGGTTCCAAAGCAGACCATGCGCTGGAGCGTTTTAAGGACTCGCGGGCTACTGCCAAGTCCCTGGGCCTTTCTGTTGTGCGCCCTCCGCTAACCTCTGCTTTTCGCCCCTTTCGTGGCCACGGAAGGGGCGCCCAGTCACGTCAGCAGCCCAGCCACCGGCACGCGCAGCAAGCGTCTTTGCGTGGCCGAGGACGTGGATACTGCCGTGGCGGTTCGGGCAACCAGCGTGCGGGTCAGGCCACCACCTCCAACCCGTCCGCGGCCTCCAAGCCCTCCTAGTCCCTCCTTTCAGGTGCACAGCACGCCAGTAGGGGGCAGGGTCCGCCATCACCTTCACCACTGGCGTCCCATCACCTCGGACAGGTGGGTCTTGGACATTGTCCGAAGGGGCTACTCCCTCCCCTTCGAGACCAGCCCCCCAGCCATGCCACCTCAATTCCGCCGCATGTCAGGGGATCATTGATACTTCTGCAGAAGGAAGTCACGGCCCTCTTGGCCAAGAGGGCCATCGAGCGTGTTCCGACCCCAGAAGTAGGACGTGGTTGCTACTCCCACTACTTTCTGGTGCCCAAAAAGGACAAGGAGGACATGCGTCCTATCTTGGACCTCCGGAACGTCAATCGCTTCCTCCGGAAGGAGAAGTTCAAGATGCTCACCCTAGCTCAGGTCTTGACTGCCCTCGACCCTGGAGACTGGTTGGTAGCATTGGACTTGCAGGATGCTTATTTCCACATCCCCGTCCTGCCGGCCCACCGGCGTTACCTGCGGTTCACGGTAGGCCTCGAGCATTTTCAGTTCACCGTGCTCCCTTTGGCCTTACCAGTGCCCCTTGGGTGTTCACGAAAGTGATGGCGGTGGTCGCAGCTCATCTGCGCCGGGCAGGGGTTCCAGTCTTCCCCTACCTCGACGACTGGCTGCTGAAGGCGGGCTCGTCCCAGGCCCACCTCCAGACTACGGCCGAACTCCTGCACTCGCTGGGGTTCTCCATCAATGTGCCGAAGTCGCATCTGATTCCTTCTCCACAGCTCCTTTTCATCGGAGCAGTTCTGGACACGACGCAGTTTCTGGCCTATCCTCCCGAACGGCGAGTCCGGGATATTCAGGCTATGATTCCGATCTTTCAGCCTTTATCCTGGGTTTCGGTACGGATGACCCTGAGGCTGCTGGGCCTCATGGCCTCCTGCATCCTGCTGGTCAATCATGCCAGATGGCATATGCGGGCTCTGCAGTGGGACCTGAAGTTCCAGTGGGCGCAGCACCAGGGCAACCTGTCCGATCACGTCCAGATCTCGGAGGGGGCTGCAAAACAGTTGCAGTGGTGGCTCTCGAACCGGCAATGGGTCATGGGCAGATCCCTCTCCCTTCCCCAGCCAGAGCACACAGTTGTGACGGACGCGTCCCTTCTGGGATGGGGCGGTCACATGGGAGAGGCGGAGATCAGAGGCCTCTGGTCTCCGGCGGAGTCCCGGCTCCATATCAACCTTCTGGAGCTCCGGGCGATCCGATTTGCACTGAAGGCATTCCTTCCCTCTGTCAAAGGGAAGGTAGTGCAGGTGTTCACAGACAACACCACCGCCATGTGGTACTGCAACAAACAAGGCGGGGTGGGGTCGTGGACCCTTTGTCAGGAGGCTCTGCGCCTCTGGACATGGCTGGAACATCAGGGCATGTTCCTGATGGTTCAACACCTGGCAGGTTCCCTGAACGCCAGGGCGGACGAACCTCAGCCGCAGGTGCATGATGGATCACGAATGGCGTCTTCACTCGGAAGTGGCGCAAGGACTCTTTCTACAGTGGGGAGAGCCTTGGTTGGATCTATTCGCCACCGAAGAGAACGCGCAATGTCATCAGTTCTGCGCGTTGGAATTTCCAAGGCGGCACTCGCCGGCGACGCTTTCGTCGCGAGTGGAGTTGCGGTCTGTTGTACGCCTTTCCGCCTATACCACTTCTACCCAGAGTGTTGAAGAAGATTCGGCACGACCGGGCCCAAGTCATTCTTGTGGCTCCGGACTGGGCTCGAAGAGTTTGGTATCCCGAGCTACTCAGTATGAGCGTAGATCCCCCGATCCGTCTGCCTCTTCGGGAGGATCTTCTGTCGCAGCAGCAGGGGACGGTCCTCCACCCGAACCTGTCCAGTCTACACCTGCTTGCGTGGAGATTGAGCGGCGGCAGTTGATTCCTTTCGACTTGCCTCCCGAAGTTTGTGATGTGATTCTGGCAGCCAGGCGTCCCTCCACTAAGGTGGTATACGCCTGCAGGTGGAACAAGTTTGTGGCATGGTGCACAGCAAAGGCTGTGAATCCCCTTTCTGCCCCTCTTTCTGAGGTTCTTCTGTTCCTTCTTTCCCTGGCCCAACAGGGTTCTGCCCTGGGTACCATCAAGGGCTATCTTTGTGCCATCTCGTCCTTCCTCAGGCTTCCTGATCAGCCCTCCCTTTTCAAGTCCCCTGTTGTTAACAGGTTTCTAAAAGGCATTACACACCTCTTCCCTCCTGTTCCGTTTGTGATGCCTCAGTGGGACTTGAACTTGGTTCTTACCTTTCTTATGTGCGCTCCCTTTGAGCCTCTACATAACTGTCCTCTTCGTCTTCTCACTCTGAAGACAGCCTTTCTGGTGGCCATCACCTCCGCTCGGCGGGTGAGTGAGCTCCAGGCTCTTTCATGCAAACCTCCCTTTCTGTCTGTCCATCCAGACAAGGTTGTTCTTCGGACGCGCCCGTCCTTCTTGCCAAAGGTGGTTACTGCCTTCCACATTGGGCAGACCATCACTTTGCCCACCTTCTTTCCGCCTCCGCATCCTTCCAGAGAGGAAGAGAGGCTCCACCGGCTGGACCCAAAACGTGCGCTTTCTTTTATATCAACCGCACACAACACTTCCGGGTGGATGACCAGCTCTTTGGCTACGTGGGCGCCAAAAAGGTCGGGCGGTGCACAAGAGAACCATCTCCCGCTGGGTAACCTTGTGTATCAAAGCCTGCTATTCTATGGCTAAGAAGGAGCCTCCTGTTGGGCTGCGTGCCCATTCCACCAGGGCAACGGCTGCTACCACGGCTTTAGACCGCGGTGTTCCGCTGCAGGATATCTGTCAGGCAGCTACGTGGGCCTCGCTGCACACGTTTACAAAGCATTACTGCCTTGACAGTCAGGTCCGGAGGGACGGCTTCTTTGGCCGTTCTGTCCTCCGGGACTTCCTTGTCTGATCTTTGTTCGCAGACCCACCACCGGGGTTGGTATTGCTGGGGTATCTATTCTAAGGTAAGGAATCTGTCACTAACGTGTCTCTTTCAGATGCACAAGTTACTAACTTGTGTAACGATATATCTGTAAGAGACAGTAGTTAGTGACAGATTCCTACCGCCCCACCCATCCTCCCCGTTCTGCGAACTGATTTCTAGGGTTAAGGACATCCCTTTCAGGGCCCTAGTATTTTTCAGACACCTATGTCAGCTTCTTGCATGGCTCTGCGTTCCTGGCGCGGAAAGTCGTGTACAGAACTGACGTCAGCGCGCAGGGGCAGCGTCTAAGTACTGCCCGCGACGTCATCCCGGCGATCACGACGACGGACGCGGAGCCGCACGACGCCGCCTACCGACGCGTAAGGGTACTGCTACGCAAAAACTTTTCCGGATCCAGCCTGACGCCTGGGGATATTCTAAGGTAAGGAATCTGTCACTAACTACTGTCTCTTACAGATATATCGTTACACAAGTTAGTAACTTGTGCGACAACTCCACTGGCTCCCAGTCAACAAGAGAATCACCTTCAAGATCCTCACTCATGCCTACAAAGCCCTCCACAACATTGGACCAGCATACCTGAACCACTGCCATGCATTCCACGTTCCCGCCAGACAGCTCCATTCCACCCATCTCGCCCTAGCCTTCATCCCCAGGATCTACAATACCAGAACCAGAAGAAGTTCTTTCTCCTACCTCGCCGCCAAGACCTGGAAGACCCTGCCCCGGCATCTCAGGCAATCCGCGTCGCTGACCCAATTCAAGAAGGACCTCAAGATCTGGCTCTTCAAATGATCCTCCACACCCAGAAGAACCATCAGCCTCCCCACCCCAGCGCCTTGACTAGTTCACAGGTGAGTAGTCGTGCTTTATAAACCCATGATTGATTGATTCTTAGCTTGGACAGTAGGTCTCATCCTAGTATATTGGTCGGGGAGGAAGGATAGTATAACAATTATTCCCTTATCCTACTCTCCCCTATCTCCAACTCGAGAGGTTGTGTGGGGGACCTTGCCACTGAACCCGAGATTCCCTGTATCTTGGCAGTGGTCTTTGATATGGGGGCTGCACCTTCTGCAAGCATGACCTTGCTGCCCCTGTGTCTACCAGAAAGTGGTATGGTGTCTTACTTATTAGTATCGTAACAACTGGGCCCTCCTCCAGTCAGTCCAGAGCGGACAGGGGTGCTTGTCTTTGGGTACCTTGGTGGCTACTGGTGTGTGCTCCCGGTTCTTCCCCTTTCTTGGTTGGTCAGGCAGTCTTCCTACCCTCGACCAGTGGATTGGTGTAACCCAGCCCGGGGGGGGGGGACGGGGGCGCTACGATGGTAGGCATCAGCAAGACCGCCTCCCTGCTGGTGTATGGTGGTGGATGTGCGGACGCCTCTCTTCCGGGCTAGAGGATAGCCTTGCAGGGCCACCTCAAAGATGGCCCATAGTTCTAACAGAGCCATTCTTCAAGCCCTTACTTGGCCTACATGTCTGGTCTGAATGTAGGTTCTTGTGTGCTCTGTAAAGTTGGTATCGAATGTTCCCCCTCAGACCAGGGACATGCATATGCCTTGGTATGGCCGTGCCACTCATGGCAGTGTTTCTCTAGTTTCCGAGCCTGTGTGGGGATTCTACTTTGCATGTGGTCTAGTGGTGTCTCCATGATGGATTAGGAGACTATTTAAGGAGTTTATAAACTTTTGACTCTCTTTAGCTTTAAATACTTACAAATTCTACTCTGATCGTAGGGATACTGTGCACGTGGGGTTGTACCGGCAACAATCAACTGGTTATGAGCACTATTTTAAAAACTGATGCATCACAAAAACAATTAACGGTTGACAAAGACAAAGCAATGAAATAGTAACAACCTGTAAGAAAGTGCAATGGTTAGTTCAGAACAGTACGAGTCGATTTTTAGCAGCAAAATAGCAAATATAGAATACTGATATGTGGGGAAAAAGTTTATTTCATAAACTCATAAACTTACTAAAAGGACATAACATTTACACATAAAATACAATTGCAAAATCTAACAGCACCACAACATCAACAATGCATAAATGGAAAAACCTTAAAGAAACTAGAAGAGAAAAAATTGACGGAAAAAATGATTATTTTGTCCAAAAATCTTAGCCCTCTTGTAGCACCTACTGCCCGAGGAGAAGGGATACTCTGGTACACGGAGCTAAGTGAGCCCGATAGTCTGTCAGTATCTGCTCGGGGACAAAAATGGCAACGATTTGCACGTAGAAGAAGGAATAACCTGACAGAAAAATAGCAACAATTTGCGCGGAGAAGAACGAACCACCTGACAATTATCTTCCCTCCCTGGCCAAACGCACCTTATTCATCAAGGTCCGAATTTCTCCCTAACGTCTGAATTACACCCTATGTCACACCCAGGGGTCTGTGTAACGCTCAGCGGTCCAAGCGAAAAAACCCACCTCTTCACTTCTGTCAGATAGTGCCAATGTTAAGAAAGCGACCGTCACTACGAAAAGTCCTTTAACTAAAAAATAAGATCAAGGTGGTGACCCTATATCACACCAAGGGCCTATGCATACGATCTGTGTAACGCTCAGCGGTCCAAGCGAACTAAACTACTAACTACCGTCTCTAGTGTGCTGACTAGGGAAAACGTGATTTATGCGCTTGTCCTAGTTTTCCACACGCCACATGCTGGGCTTAAAGATCAGATGTAGTCTCTTACCCTGTGACGACAGCCTCCAAGCGGACCTCCGCCCCGTGGATTCAGCAGAACTTTTAATCAATTATGGCATCTGCTCACCGGTCTTGCTGCGCAGATGTGAATCCTTTCGGGCAGGGGTCCATGTCCTTTGGCAGCAGTCGGGCTCAATAAACCAATCTCCTATCTGGCTCACCAAAATGTTGCTCAGATATGGATCTACCTTGAGAAATCTAAAAGACAAGACAATGGCTTAATTAAATGCAGCGGCTGGGAGAGCATCAACAGTCGTGTCTGAAGACAGTCTCAATGTACAGAAATTTTGGCTATATTATATACAGTTCTTGAGGCACAATAAGTTGATTACACATTCTTGTCAAGCATGTGGATTCAGGCCTAGTCATGAACCTTAAATAAAACCATCTGATAAGGGGGACACCAGTGGCTCTTGATCTCATGGAGAGCAAGTGTGGGTTAGTGTGGATGTGTCCAGATGTCCGGCATGGGGAGCTTGTGATCACGGTGTGTGGAATGCATGCTGTGTTCTGATTAGCTGAATGTTCCTAACTACATGTGGCATCGGACTTTGTGGTATTTTAGGAACGTGCACCTTTGGCCAAACGTGTTTTATTGGGGCCAGTCTCCTTGGACCCGTTTGTGGTGTAGCTGACTATCTGTATGCTCTATCTGGGGTTTTCTTATCTGCGCTTTTGTCTTTGGGCTCAGTGTAACTTCACCTGTGACCTATCAATCGGTAGGCTTGGGTCGCAGGGCCTGTCTAACCACGTATCACTGATTCGGGGCTGATGGGGAGGTCATTGCAGGTGAATTCGATAGCAATGATACAAGTTCGTTATTACGTGGACATATACCATGGCGGTCATAGATATTTTTACCAGTATTCTCATTATTATGTGAACATTTGTCATAGCGGACATAGACGTTGTTTTTACTGGTATTGACATCGCTATGCATGCATTGCTAATGGCCTAGATTGACATTGCTTTACCGATATTAACATACCTCTCCCGACCTTGGTAGGATTGTGCCATCAGTGTGACCCAACCTCCAAAAAGAAAGGGGCGGGGGGTCTTAGATATAGTATTTCTGGACAGTAAGGATCCAGATAAACTGATGATTTACCATCATTGCGGGGTAAATAACCCCTCTCGCAGCTACAGCACCACTTTGTTGTGTGTGAACAAGGACGTCTGTCAGAAGCTGCTTAAAAGCTCAGTTCGTCTATAGCTTGTGAGTCCTGGAGGACGTCGAGCTGAGCCAGAGATGGGCATCGGGCTTGAGCAATTATTAACTCACCCACCTCTACTTGTGACTTGCATAGAAACTTGTGGTTCTTGAGAGCTGCTTTCACAGAGTAGTCCACACCCTGTTATTAATTTTGGAGTTAGCTCTGTGTCTTATCAGCTTACCTTGTCAGGAGGTGTTGGTTGTCTTGCAAGGCTGCGATGTGTAGTCTCTGCTTCTCTGCTGTCACAGCTGTATATCTTCTAACATATTCTAGCCCCTGCCACCATCCCAGATTTCCTATCTTTCTTGATCCAGGTCATTGAATAGGGCCAGTCTTGAACTGGTGAGGAGCTGGTTTATTTCCATCCAAAATTGTAATCGTCTTCCCATAATCCAATCTAAAATGTTTATTATGTATGATTTATAGTAGGAATATTTCTTTACCTCCGCTATGTTTCTATCAATGTCTGCTCTGAGATTTACTAAACCATCTACTAATGACCTATCAAAATCTAACTTCAGGTCTGCCAGACAGGACTTAAAGGCAGGGTTTTCTATCATCTATTGTCTTTTCATGATCTGTGCATTTGAAATGCCTCAACCGGCAGCGTATTAACTTTGCGGCTGAAGTGGTGGAGGGTGATACAGAGCAGACCTGAAATGTAAGTCTGATCCAGGACCAGGAGGCGCTTTGGTTGTTAAGCCCTGCACTGGGACGTCATTTGTTAACTGTGCCCTCTATAAGCAGTATTACAATCAAATATACAAAAATTATTTAGTGGTGGAACTGGTAACGTGTTAATTGCCCACAGTCTGCTGGATCCAACCTCCCAATATGAGGAGCTGCTTTTATTGTTTTATAGCAAAATTTACTTATTTTTGAACTGGAAAAATTAAGCCCTGGGTTCAAATTCCAGTATCCGCATATGACCAAAATCTGCATGATTGCGGACAAATTGGTGTATGTCCCTGTACCCCATATTATGAATGTGTGATTTAAAAAATTGTTTAATGCAAAACTAAACTGTGCAAATCTGTATATCCTAGTTGGGATTTTTTGAAAAAATGTTAAAGCTCCCAAGTTGTCCAGTCTCGCTCAGATGGTCTCCCCTATCTTTTCTTCCCCTTAAGATCTGGAGTACGTTGGCTATTCTGTTTAGACTTCTCTATCTCTACCTTTCTTAATGAGAGCGACTAAATCTACCTGACTTGTCAGGATCTTGTTATACACTGCACTGTAAGTTTACCCTTAACTTCAGTGGGATGTTAGGAGTGTGCTTTGTGTACAGTAACGAGGCCAATATAAACATAACTGCTCTATCATTGGTCCAGTCTAAGCTCTTGGTTTTTAGCAGCTTCAGCCATTATCAAAAAATCTACATTTTCAGTGGTCTTCAACAATCTATGATGTTCCAAGATTCTGACTGACTGATGAGCTTTTCAACTGTTTGAAAGAGCACTTGAGACTTCGGCTAGATATATCTGTACTCATTGATGACCTTTAAAGTATAGACACACCTACCTTTCCCAGTCACTCTGCTTTCGTGATACCATCACTCTCTGGAAAAGTGAACAACAGATTTGGCTCTAAAATCTCTTCTAGCCATGTTTTAGTGGTACATAATAATTGGAGCTTTCGTTACTCAATAAAGCTCATAAGGTTTTCAACATGTACCCTGAAAGATGAACATTTATCAATGTGCAGCTCGAACATTACTTTATATGTGGCATGTCATACGTAATCTCAGCCATGAAGTTAGAGAAAATCATGTTGACTATGCTAGTTTGAGTTAACAATAACTGGATCATTACTGACACAAACTTGACTTAATCTTGTGATCTTAGTGGTGACGGAAGGCTCATAGAGATTATGGGTTCCTGTGGGGCAAATCATTGAATATCTCGGTGTTAGGTTATCACATTATGCTCCCAATATAGAACTAAACATCAATGACTCTACAGTGTTTCAAGTATATTTCAACTGCAAACATTGACTTGTAATAAATTTGCATTCAGACAGTAGTGATCTGCTTTGATGCATTCTGAATATGCAATTCACTGTTGCACGTAATTAACCAGGTCTTTAGAGGCTTAATCATATCTGTAGATTACTTCTGTTTGGCGTTGTTCTCAAGACATTTGTTCAGTACTTTCCTGTTTGTTACAACTAGATGGCTGTTGAAAAGGTGCAAGGCATCAGTAGGTTGGAGCAACTGTGTGAGGAGTTTTTAGAAGAAGAAAGAGTACAAGAACTGAAACAGGAGAAAAAGCGCCAAAAAAGAAAGAACAGGAGGAAAAACAAGTGTGTGTGCGAGATTCCAGGTCCCTTGCAGGCTGTAGAGGAAAATCTCCACAGTCCCGAGAAGGTAAGAGAGCTTCTGTCCAGTTTCTTCATTCAAGAAATTCTTGTCACTTATTTTGAAGTTTTTATTCTATTTAGCTGCATTGTCACCTTGCTGTTACTTTTGAGCTCAAGGAAAACATTAAGGTTAAAAGTTGACTAATTTAAAGAGTCTAACTGGATACAAATAAGGGTCCTCCATCCAGCACTGACAATTACTACTTACTCCGTGACAGGTTCTTAAAGAAATGGCAACCTGAGCAGTTAAATTTTTTATGGTTGCCTGAGGCCTGGGTGCTTTCATCCATTGATAAATATTGTGAATAATTTGAGTACTTGGGATAGTCTCCGCTTAGATTCTGATCTCAGTTTTCTGTGTATATATTTTAGATTTCACACCTTAGTAATTTGGAAAATGATAAGTTGTTTTAGAGAGATTTCCTCTTGCACATGCTGTTCTATTGACTGCTCATGTGCGCAAAGGATCCTTAAAACCTATTGTCATAATGAAAAAAACGTTTGCTGTGAGATATTTTAAAGTTTTTATTGTATTGGTCTTTAATCTTGCCTTTGTCCTATGTGCAATATGTGAGGGGGTGTACAGCTTTTTACCGTATTTATAGCAAGTTTAATATCTCAATCTTATGGCAGGATTGTAGAGCACTTTTTACATTTAAAAAAAAAATATTTCTAGTTAAAATTAAACCTGGCTTAAAACAGATGGGGTATTTGAAGGGAACATTCCACCCAACATGTTTGTGCATTGAATGGCCCGAAATACAAATGCCCATGATCAACTAGTGATTTTACTTTTAGGTCGAAGCCTACCAGACCGCACAGCTCTCTAGTTTGCTAAAGACATCTTGTGGACATTCAGAAAGCTAACCTAGGAATGCATTCCACCTGTTGCTTGCCATTTGCATTGTGGTGTGTAACTCACATGTTCAAGGCATATGAGCTGTAGATCATATGCTTGTGCATAGATCGCCATCTAGTGTTGGGTCCGGATGTTTGCACTTTGTTTTTGTTCGAAGAAGTCTTTCCAGTCACGAGGTAGGTGACTCCTCCTTTCGGTGATAGTGCGCATGGGCATCGACTCCATTGTTTGTTTTTTTCCGCCATCAGGTTCGGTTGTGTATTGCTGCGCTCCGGTTCGGCACCGTTTCTCGGACCCCTTCGACGCGCAATCCATACCCTCGTTGGTATTGTTATTGATCGCGGTTCCCCATTTGTCGCGTATCGCTTCAATTTTAAAATCTTCGATCGGAAAACTCGTGGGAGGCCGTCGGGCCTACCCGCGCCGACCGCTCTAGCAGTCGATGGAACCGACTCCCTTCAAGTTATGTCCCGGGTGTCATGCTAAATATCCATGCACCGACTTGCACGAAGTGTGCAACCTCTGTCTGTCCCTGGAACACGACGAGAAAGTCTGCGACGCGTGCCGATCCTTCCCATCAAAAAAAGACTCTTCGTGATCTTCTGGCTCGACGTCACGAGATGCAACAGCAAAGCGGCTCCGCACCGGACATCTTTGGCGAACATCATGCCCAAGGAGCCGAAGAAGAAGAACCCTTCTCCGTGTCCGAGACCGACTCAGACGTCGAAGAAGAGGAGCAAGTTACTCCTGGTCAGCGTACCGTGAGTAAAGACAACCCCTTGCCCCCCAACAACCTAAGACAAAGGCTGTGGTGCCTCCTCTGCCTTCGGGCCAAGGTCCGCACGGACAAAAAGTTTCCAACGCTCCGCCCTCGGGCCCGGCTCCGAAACATAGAGAAAGGCCTTCCGGTTCAGGCTTGAACCGGCCTCATCTCGGTGCCAACCCAACACCTTCGGCACCGAAACACAAGTCCAAGCCGGCACCGCCGGCGCCGAAAGGCTCTGAGCCGAAACCTTGGACGCCGAAGCAGGCAACCAAGGAAAAAGAGACTCCGTTTAAAGAGCCTCGGTCCGATCACTCCATTTCGGATCCCAAACAGAAAAAGTTGGTGATTCACCCTGATACAGGCCATATTCAGGCTACTTTACCAAAAAGAAGGAAATTGGACTTACCAGAGGACTACCACATTCCTCTAAAGAAGAAAAGTGTGGGTACTAACCCTTCCCCTCCTTACATCCCACCTACTTCTCCTACTAATCCCAATTTACTTATTTCACCTGAAAATTCACCACCAACTTCACCTAACCCACAAGATGATGGGGATGACAACCAAGATCCCCCACAAGACACTGATCCTTGGCAGGATTATCACACTGATCCAGATAATGATCCAGGTTTGTACCCCTCCAGGCCCTCCCCACCAGATGATAACATTGGATACGTTGAGCTCCTTAATAGAGCTGGTCAATATCATGGGGTAGAGTTACATTCAGAACCATTAAAGCAGGATTTCCTCTTTGAGACTCTTAGTTCCTCTCTCAGAGTCACTCATACATTACCTATGCTCAAAGGCATGTTAAAGCACACTGAGGACATTTTCAAAGACCCTGTCAGGGCAAGAATTATTACTCCTAAGGTGGAGAACAAATATAAGCCCGCACTCACCGACCCTACATACATCAAAGGTCAATTATCTTTAGGCCCTCTTGTAGTTTCTAATGCTCGCAAGAGAGCCAATTCCCAAACATCAGGTGAAGCTCCTCCTCCAGATAAGGAGTCCAAGCTCATTGACGCCTCAGGCAAAAGAGTAGCTTAACAAGCCGCTAACCATTGGCGTATTGCCAATGCTCAAGCTTTGTTAGCTTGTTATGACAGGGCTCACTATGATGAGTTGGAGAAACTCATGCAGTTCTTACCCGACGAACACAAGACTAAGGCTAATGACCTTATTCAAGAGGGTAAGTTCATTACAAATACCTCTATCAGGTGTGCCCTAGATGCGGCAGACACAGCAGCCCGTACAATTAACACCAGTGTACTCTTACGAAGGCATGCTTGGTTGAGAATTTCAGGTTTCAAACCTGAGGTGCAAACCTCCATCCTCAACCAACCCTTTGATAAGGAACATCTCTTTGGACCAGCAGTTGACACCTTGCTGGAAAAAAGGATAAAAGATAGAGGTCGCAAAGTCCATGGGGGCTTTGCAGTCACCCTCCAATAGGGCTTCCTTTTACAGGGGTGGCTCTAAAAACATATCCACCGACACTACCTCCTCCTCTTACAAGGGTACTACTCAATCCCCCTCACCAAAGGGTTATTTCAGAGGAGGTTTGAGGTAACCATAACAAGGGAAGAGGCAGAGGCAACTCCACACGCTCTTCCCCCTCCAACAACAGTGACTTCCCTCCTGTACCCCCGATCATTCCACTCCTGTTGGGGGACGTCTCTCCCAATTTCTCCCTGTCTGGAACTCCATCACTTCAGACAAATGGGTACTGCAAATTATCCAATATGGTTACTGTCTGGAACTTACAGCCAATCCCCCAAATATCCTTCCACGACCACATGCAATGTTGCCGGAACATCTCTCACTCTTAAAACAAGAGGTTCTCCCTCTCTCTCCTAGGAAAACAAGCTATAGAACCAATCCCATTACAATACCAAGGGACCGGGGTATACTCGCTATACTTCTTAATTCCCAAAAAGGATGGCTCGTTAAGACCCATATTAGACCTCAGACAACTAAATCTCTACATCCAGTCAGACCACTTTCACATGGTCACACTACAACAGGTTCTCCCGCTCCTTCAACAAGGCGACTTCCTGTCCACTCTGGATCTAAAGGACGCCTATTTCCATATTCCCATTCACCCCGCTCACCGCAAAAACTTCAGGTTTATAGTAGACGGCCAGCATTATCAATTCAAAGCTCTCTCATTCGGAGTAACTACAGCACCAAGGGTTTTCACAAAGTGTCTAGCAGTAGTCGCGGCTCATCTAAGAAGACAGCACATTCACGTCTTCCCCTACCTAGATGACTGGCTAATAAAAGCCACCTCGCAGCAGAGCTGCCTACGCCACACTTGAAAAACAGTACAACTGCTTCACGACCTCGGTTTCACTGTAAACCTCACCAAGTCTCATCTCCAACCATCCAACACACAAGTGTATCTAGGAGCCACAATAGACACTCAAAAAGCTCTAGCGTGTCCCAACCCAGTCAGGATCTGCAACATGCAGTATCTAATATCGCAGTTTCAACCTCAACACTCACTACCAGCTCCAGTGTTCATGCAATTGCTAGGAATGATGGCATCTTGCATTTTAATAGTTCCTTACGCAAGACTCCAAATGCGTCCCCTACAAGAATGCTTAGCACGTCAGTGGAACCAGGCTCAAGGTCCGTTATCAGATCTAGTGTTGGTGGATGGCCGCACTCATCACTCTCTGCAGTGGTGGAACATACAAACCCTTTCCAAAGGGCGGCCATTCGTCGACCCGGTTCCACAGATAGTGCTAACAGCAGATGCATCGCTCACTGGTTGGGGAGCTCATCTTCAAAAACATACCATTCAGGGCATGTGGACTCCCCATCAAAGGCAACTCCACATAAACCATCTAGAACTGTTAGCAATTTTTCTAGCGTTGAAAGCATTTCAATTTCATCTAGTAGGCAAAGCTGTCCTGATTCGCACAGACAACATGACAGCAATGTACTACATACAAAAACAGGGGGGGACACTCTCTCCAGCTCTCACAGCTAGCACAGAGCATCTGGAGATGGGCCATACCTCAAAAAATATATCTCCTTGCAGAACACCTCCCATGAGTAAACAACCAGATTGCAGATCTGCTCAGTCGTCAACGACAGCAGATACATGAATGGGAACTCCACTCAAGTTCTTCTCCCATTCTTTCAAATGTGGGGCTTCCCAGAGATAGATCTGTTCGCCACCCACCTAAACGCAAAATGCCCAAACTTCGCAACCAGGTATCCACACCCATTGTCCAAAGGCAATGCGCAATGGATGAATTGGTCAGGGATATATATGCTTACGCTTGTCCGCCTCTCCCACTCATTCCATTAGTGGTTCGGAACCTCAGACAGCAGTCCCTGACACTAATCCGAGTTGCTCCTACATGGGCCTGTCAACCCTGGTTCACAACCCTATTGGAGCTATCAGTAGTTCCTCATCAAAAACTACGCCTTACTCCCAGTCACTCTGAACCGTGGAGAGATAAGGTATCCAGATCCCAGTCATCTCAACCTTGCGATCTGGCACCTGAAATCCTAGAGTTTGGTTATCTCAACCTTCCGCTAGACTGCACGAACATTATCAGAGGCTAGACGCCCTACCACAAGAGCATGCTATGCAGCAAAGTGGAAGCGGTTTGTCATTTACTGTAACAACAATAAAATCAATCCGCTAGATGCTTCAATTCAAAACATCATTTGCTATCTACTACATCTACAGCGTTCCAATTTAGTGTACACATCTATACGCTTACATCTTGCTGCAATAGCTGCATATCTTCAAAATAGACAGCATTTGTCTCTTTTTAGAGTGCCTCCTATTAAAGCATTTATGGAAGGACTTAAGTCATTCCACCCAGACTTCCACCTGCTCCAGTGTGCACCTTTTGAACCATTGCACAAATGTGAACTACAATTCCTCACTTGGAAGGTAGCTTTTCTCATAGCCATCACATCTCTGAGGAGAGTGGGTGAGCTTCAGGCACTAACCATAGAAGAGCCATTTTTGCAAATACATCAAAACAAAGTGGTTCTAAGGACTAACCCCAAATTTTTACCTAAAGTCATTTCTGCCTTTCATATCAACCAATCTGTTGAATTGCCTGTGTTCTTCCCTCAACCAGATTCAGTGGCAGAACGTGCTCTTCACACCTTAAATGTCAAAAGAGCATTACTATACTATATAGAAAGAACAAAACCTTTCAGGAAAACCAAGCAACTTTTTGTTGCTTTTGCTCCACCACAAAGGCAATACAATATCAAAATCAAGTATTGCACGGTGGATAGTTAAGTGCATTCAAATATGCTACATTAAAGCTAAACGCACATTAACAATTCCCCCTAGGGCGCATTCTACACTCAAAATAGGGGCTTCTATGGCATTCTTAGGAAATATACCCATAGATGACATCTGCAGAGCTGCAACATGGTCTACACCACACACATTCACAAAACACTATTGTGTAGATGTGTTAGCAAGACAGCAAGCTAGTGTGGGCCAGGCAGTTTTATGTACACTATTTCAGACCACTGCAACAGCTACAGGTTAGCCACCGCTTTGGGAGTTACTGCCATGTAGTCTATGCACAAGCTTATGATCTACTGCTCATGTGCCTCGAACGGAAAATGCTACTTACCCAGTATGCATCTGTTCTTGGCATATAGAGCTGTAGAGACGTATGCGCCGACCCGCCTCCCCGGGTACCTATACCTGTTGCAGTAATATCTTACTTAGATACATACATTCATGGACATCTCCTTTTACTACTCTTACTAACTCCATTATCACCATCTGCGGGAAAACAATCTAACAATGGAATCGATGCCCATGCGCACTATCACCGAAAGGAGGAGTCGCCTACCTCGTGACTGGAAAGACTTCTTCGAACAAAAACAAAATGCAAACATCCGGACCCAACACTAGATGGCGATCTATGCACAAGCATATGACTCTACAGCTCTATATGCCAAGAACAGATGCCTACTGGGTAAGTAGCATTTTCCTTTCTGGCCTTTCTATTTGGTGCCATTATTTGCTTAGGCTGCCCAGCTTGAGTCTGTCCCTCCCATAGCCCTATCCTTGTTTACTGTATTTTTCCACAAACTCACTTTCTGTGAACAGGCCTTTAAATCTTGTTCTTATCTTGTCACATTTGCTGTGCATTCAAAAACCGAGGTCAAATGTCAAGCTCTTTCTTTGAGGGAGCTTGGTGTTTACTTTTCTTTCTCTGGTTTCAAAGTGAGAGAATTTGTGTGACATTCCTGCTGAGCATCCATGTAAGAGGAGAGGGTCTAGGATATTTTTTTTCCTAGTACAGAACCAATAAAAAATGAACCGTGTTGATGTTTCATGATATATCAGAATTAGTACAAATGAAGCACATAATTTTGTATTTCTGAAGTGTGGTGGAAACATATTTGAATACGATCAAAACACATCCATACATTAGGTGATGTCATTTGCACACATTTTCGTTTGTGTGCAGTATTTCGATGCAAATCTAATGGTCATTTCAATTGAAAATAAATTGTCTGTAATGGGCAGTGCGCTACCACACCATGCATACTCCACACTACACCACTACACTCACTGCCACGCCACTCTATTCTACGACACATCACTCCACTCGAATACGTGGCAGGCCATGCACCTCCACTCTGACACTCTACGACATGCAACTCCACGCCGTTCCAATCTACGCCGCTCACGCCTTCACTCCACGCCCCTCCACACACCTCCACTCCACACACCCCACTCCACTCTTTCCCAACTCCAATCCCCCCCACTCCAGTCTACCCCACCTTGCCACAATCTACCCCAGTTTAATCCAACCTATCCCAATCACTCCAATCCACCCCACTCATTCCAATTTACCCAGTCAACTCCACTATGATCCAATCTACCCCACTGTACCCCAATTTACCCCACTCTACCCCACTCCAGTCTAACCCAATCAACCCTGCCCCAATCCACACCAGTCTACAGCACTCCACTCATATATACCCACTCTGCCCCTATCTACACCAGTCTACCCCTATCTACACCAGTCTACCCCACTTCACTCCAATCCACTTCAGCCTGTCCCACTCCAGTCTACCCAATCCACCCCACTCCAATGTACCCCAATCCATTCCACTCCACTCTAACCCACTCCAATCTAACCCAGTCCAATTTACTCCACTCTTCTCCAGTCTACCCCACTCTTCTCCAGTCTACCCCACTCTTCTCCAGTCTACCCCACTCTTCTCCAGTCTACCCCACTCTTCTCCAGTCTACCCCACTCTTCTCCAGTCTACCCCACTCTTCTCCAGTCTACCCCACTCTTCTCCAGTCTACCCCACTCTTCTCCAGTCTACCCCACTCTTCTCCAGTCTACCCCACTCTTCTCCAGTCTACCCCACTCTTCTCCAGTCTACCCCACTCTTCTCCAGTCTACCCCACTCTTCTCCAGTCTACCCCACTCTTCTCCAGTCTACCCCACTCTTCTCCAGTCTACCCCACTCTTCTCCAGTCTACCCCACTCTTCTCCAGTCTACCCCACTCTTCTCCAGTCTACCCCACTCTTCTCCAGTCTACCCCACTCTTCTCCAGTCTACCCCACTCTTCTCCAGTCTACCCCACTCTTCTCCAGTCTACCCCACTCTTCTCCAGTCTACCCCACTCTTCTCCAGTCTACCCCACTCTTCTCCAGTCTACCCCACTCTTCTCCAGTCTACCCCACTCTTCTCCAGTCTACCCCACTCTTCTCCAGTCTACCCCACTCTTCTCCAGTCTACCCCACTCTTCTCCAGTCTACCCCACTCTTCTCCAGTCTACCCCACTCTTCTCCAGTCTACCCCACTCTTCTCCAGTCTACCCCACTCTTCTCCAGTCTACCCCACTCTTCTCCAGTCTACCCCACTCTTCTCCAGTCTACCCCACTCTTCTCCAGTCTACCCCACTCTTCTCCAGTCTACCCCACTCTTCTCCAGTCTACCCCACTCTTCTCCAGTCTACCCCACTCTTCTCCAGTCTACCCCACTCTTCTCCAGTCTACCCCACTCTTCTCCAGTCTACCCCACTCTTCTCCAGTCTACCCCACTCTTCTCCAGTCTACCCCACTCTTCTCCAGTCTACCCCACTCTACCCACTCTACCCCACTCTACCCCACTCTACCCCACTCTACCCCACTCTACCCCACTCTACCCCACTCTACCCCACTCTACCCCACTCTACCCCACTCTACCCCACTCTACCCCACTCTACTACCCCACTCTACCCCACTCTACCCCACCTACTACCCCACTCTACTACCCCACTCTACTACCCCACTCTACTACCCCACTCTACTACCCCACTCTACTACCCCACTCTACTACCCCACTCTACTACCCCACTCTACTACCCCACTCTACTACCCCACTCTACTACCCCACTCTACTACCCCACTCTACTACCCCACCTCTACTACCCCACTCTACTACCCCACTCTACTACCCCACTCTACTACCCCACTCTACTACCCCACTCTACTACCCCACTCTTCTACCCCACTCCACCACAATCTATGCCACTCCAATCTACCATGCTGCTGTCCACCCAGTCTATCCCACTCTGCTCTAATCTGCCCCACTCCACCTCACTCCACCCCACTTGACCCCATCCGAATCTACCCTATTCCAATCAACGCCACCCCAATCTATCCACTATCTACTCCACTCTACCCCACCCACTGTACTCCAATCCAACCCATTCTGCTCCATCCCACTCCACCCCACTCCATCCCACCCCAGTATGCCCTACCCCAATCCAAACTGCCCTACTCTAATCTACCCCACTCCAAACTGGGGAGAGGATGTAGCCTTACGGCTAGAGCAGTCGACCTCGGAGCTGGGGACCTGGGTTCGAGTCTCGGCAACGACGCTCAACATCCTATGATTCTGGGCAAATCACTTAATCTCCCCGTGCATAACAAAAATGAATGTGTCCATCTGTAACGAAACTGGTGCTCATGTAAAGCGCTCTGATACCCGATATCTTCGGGTCTAGTTCGCGCTATATAAAACAAATTAAAAAAACACCAAAAAAAAACTGCCCTACTCCGATCTACCCCACTCTAGTCTACTCCATCAAAATCCGCCCCACTCCAATCTTCCCCAGTCTACTCCACTCCAATCTACCCCACCCTAACCCACTCTACCCCACTCCATCCCAATCTATCCCACACCACTCTATCCAAATCTACCCCACTCTAATCTACCCCACTCTAATCTACCCCACTCTAATCTACCCCACTCTAATCTACCACCCTCCATCCCAATCTGCCCCACATCACTCACTCCAATCTACCCCACACCACTCCAATCTGTCCTTCCACAATCCACCCAATCTATCCCACTCCACCCTACTCCAATATACTCCTCTCCTATCTACCCCACTCCAATCTACCCCAATTCACTCCACTCCACTCTTACCCAATCTACTCCACTCTAGCCTACTCCAATATATCCCACTCCCCTCCGCCCTGATCCTACCCCACTCCAGTCTACCCCTCTGCACTCCAATCTACCCTACTCCACCCCAGTCTATTCCACTTCACCCTAATCTATCCCAATTCAATCTACTCCACTCTACCCCAATCTACTCTACCCCACCCCAATCTGCCTCACTTAAACCCAATCTACTCTACTCCTACTCTACTCCACTCTATCCCACCCCAATCTACCCCACTACACACCAATCTACCCCACTCCAATTCCATTCTACCCCAGTCCACCCTACTCTTCCCCAATCACTCCAATCTACCCCAAAATATCCCACTCCACTCTACCCCAATCTACTCCATTGCAATCTACCCTCTGCACCCCAATCAACCCCACTCCACCCCAATACAATCTACCCCCCTCCAATCTACCACGCTAATCTACCCAACTCTGCCACTCCAAACTACTACACTCCAATCTACCCCACCCCATTCCACTCTATGCCAATCTAGCCCACTCCACTCTACCCCAAAATACCCCGTTCCATTCCACACAACTCCAACCTACCCCACCCCTAACTTTTAGTCATACTGAACAGCAGCCATACTGGTGTACAAAATGGCTAAAACCCATCGCCAAAGCCACTAGCTCTCAAATAGGCCAGAAATAAACATAATTTATGTCCAGAGAGAAACCGAAGATGTGACGGTAAGTATAACATAGTAAAAGTGCACAGGGTGTACATAGCAAGTATTATCCAGGTAGTTCGGATGGAATATACCAGCTTGTGCAGTACATTGTCTTGTGTCTTCAGTAGGGTGTAGAATAATGTCGTCTCATGTGCAATATAGTTGCTTAAGGGTAACCAGCATAAAACAACATAAATGAGATGGCAAGACTTAACTAGCAGGTGATCAATGTGCAAGTATTTTGGCAGAGTAACTAACCCTAGTAGCTCTGTAGGGAGAAGGCGCTGATCCCTGAACGTAAATGTATGCAGATGGCCACGTGCTAGAGTGACTTGCGGTGCAGTTAAAGAGCCAGCCGCACAGATTTGCTGGACAGGGAAGAGATTGTGTGCAGCCGGTGAGTTGGCCGCCCTTAATTATCTGTTT
Source organism: Calotriton arnoldi (assembly GCA_963921515.1). Taxonomy (NCBI): domain Eukaryota; kingdom Metazoa; phylum Chordata; class Amphibia; order Caudata; family Salamandridae; genus Calotriton; species Calotriton arnoldi. The sequence continues at coordinate 23,284 of CAWUFW010017199.1, forward strand.
GAATGCAGGAAGAGGAAGAACGGGCATGAATCTGAAGGGGGAGGGGTATGGTTTCTAATCCTAGACTGTATGCACGAGGAGCGATGCCCAGTAACATATGTCATGGATCATGGTGTGACTTCTTGGGTAGCGGATCGTCTTTGGTTTGAGTTCTGAAATGTAGCAGTAGTTCATCCCACTCTACGGATGGGTGGGGGTTTCCTGAGTCCTCTTGCCTCTTCACGGCGCAGCAGTGTGCTCTCTGAGTCGGACCAAAGAACGACTGAGCCGGGACCACATTGCCGCTGTCCGGGGAGCACCTAGTTTCCACCCGCAGGTTATGCCACGCTTGCCATACCCAAGTCAAGAAATCTAGCTTAAGGTTCATGCTGTTGAATCCGCTGACACAATCCCAGGGCACGCGCTTCCCACTGGTGTAGATTACTAAGGACAAACAGCCCAGCGCCACAGCCTTCTATTGGGTCAGCCTTGGGCATACCCAGAACATGCGTTCCATGTCCGTGATCCAGCGTGATATTAGCAAACAGCATTCATACACCAAATACTCACTTGGGCCCATACATTCATACTACGCTAATACTTACGCTGGTGAGTCAGTTGTACTCTTTATCAAAATCCCTGCTACCAATTACCTTTCTGATTGAAGAGTAATGACTTACCAATGAATCCTTTGCTAATTGGGAAGTTTAAAATGAGTGACATTCCTTAAAGTACATAATCCTAAAATAATCACTGAGTCAGGAAGTTTTAAAATGTTTATCTAAAGATTTTAGCAGAGTAAATTACAGAACCACATGGTACTCAATCGCATATCAAGGATGAAGCACAGAATAATGATTATTGATTGACGGTCCCTCAGAAAGGAGAAGATCGAGACAGCAGCGCAACTAAAGGTTGCAGGTATATTTACCGAAGTGCGAGAACCAAACCCCTTGGCCAAGGAGTTGGAAAAGAATAGGACCCAGGAAGGATGAAGAGCAAAGACCTCCTCCAGGGACAGGACCGGTGACCTCTCTACAACGACGCCTGCGTCGTTCCCCTCTCTGATACTCGGCTTCTCCTCGATTCTCCTGTGCCTTCCTTCTAATGGACACCGCCGCCCCCTCCTCAGGACCTCTCTGGACAGCGGTTCAGTCTGCAATCAATCAGCTTGCCGGTCTGGAGCTTCTGCCTGTCAGCATGAACGCCTGTTCTTTCTGTTCTGTTCTGACTGTTCTGTTTTAATTAGCTAATTCTATATCTGTTATACCCTTCTACGCCCATGTACCTCCCCTTAATGTTGCCAAAATATGGGACCACTATTTCTGATTGGACAGGGACAGGGGGTTGATCCTCACACCATATTGATTTTAGTTCAATTTCTGAAGCCCATTGTTTTAAAATACCGCCCATCAATTTTAATACATTTGCTTTATTTCCCACCCGTCTCACGACAAAGTTTATACATTCTTCATATACATAGTTGCAGATTTGGCAAGAACAACATGAATACATCAATGTTGGCCATTAGGTCGTGGCCTTGGACGACGTCCAGGTTGACTTCATCCTTATTCTTTGGCAGCCATGCAGAACACATGCGCAGAATCATCTGTCTCTCGAGTTTCAGTTCACCAACCCCAGGCCCAAATTTACGAACTAATAAGTCAAAGAAGAAAATATTAAAATCACAAATAAAATGTTTCACTGTATACCCACTCTTTCTACTCTATCCCCATTTACTTATAAATTCTATCCCGCATTAGTAGCGTTATAGAAACGACAAATTAATAATAACATAAGAGCAAGCTGAAGCATGTGAAAATATCAAGCAGCCATTTTAATGCACACTGCGCAGAAGCAGGCGTTTCCCACCAAGCAAAGAGAGACGTCACACCATGTGGTATGGTTGAGACATGCGCAGTAAAGTTCCCGCGCTTTAACGGCCATTTTAGAAAAAGACAAGTGTTATTTGTTAGTTAGAACACATAGGCAAGCGTCCTTGCTATTCATGTAATGTATGTAACGTTAGTATAAACAATACAAGATTAATAAATTAATACTGTGAGGAGATTGCCTTCGAGCAAGTCTCATTTGTGAGTCCTTGCTCCATCAATCCCCTCTCTGATGGCGTTTAAGAGCCATCAAATACTACCCACAATCAGATGCCAACTTCTAGCAAATAGTTTCATTCTCATTTTTACACTTTCTATTTTTCACATCCCCTTTCAATTTCTTGTATAATTCACTTCTCAAATCTTCAAGTTCAATTTCGTCAAACTTTCTCTTCTTTCCTTTTCCTGTCACACTATACGATTCATTCCTTCTACAACATTTGCACCATATTATTATTGACAGTACTATTATTGCTATCCCTGCTAAGGGTACTAAAATTTGACCTACAAGTCCTTTTCCTACGTTAGCAAACCAGGTACCAATTGACGAAATACTATTTGTCAATCTTTCCCATACACTATCAACTTCCAGTGGTTTTAATTCCTTCTCAAGTTTCGTTATATTCTGTATATATGTTCCAATTTCTGCACTTTTATCAGGTATACAAGTGCAACAGTGTTTCGTCTTCAATAGTTTACAGACTCCGCCCTCTTTTGCCAATATAATATCAAGAGCAAGTCGATTTTGCATAACCATAGATCTAATCGCAACCATCTCCGCATTAATCATTAGAAATCCTCCAGCAGTATCTGTTGATAAACGATCAACCACTGTAGACAATTTACATATTTTCCTTGTTCAGAATTATTCCCACTGAAGGTATCAATGCACCAAATATATCACCTACAATTTCAGAAAAACTAGCTCTTTTACTACGTGTTAATTCGCTATTGTTTTCATTGCTCCCAGTGTTTCTTTTTACGTGGTATATCTCTGGAAATACTATTCCAAAATAACAACTTCCATACCACCGTGCAGGAAGCCTAAAGTAAGCCTTATTCCCACACACATAATAGATTCCAGGAAAAACTGAATCTGTTCCTCCTTTGAGTCCCCAACCTCCAAGAATTAAGAATTTGTGTTCACATTCACTGGTACCGATGAAAACATTGTTATAGTTAGTCCTTAACCTATGTAGACAAATTTTCCCTGTTTTTTACAAAATCCAGAGCAATAGCAGCTTGAGCCTTGCCAGGTGTGTAACTCCCTTCTTTCTCAGCCCAAGGTGGCAAATGAGCCTTATGTTCAGAAGCTTTCTTTTGAAAATCTTGCCTTCTATCTTCTACTAAATTCAAAAATATCTTTTCTTCTTCATGCAAAGAACATGTTAGATTGTGTCTATGTGCATGTTATATCTATCCATTTCATTGTTAAGAAAAATTCTCCCATAAACTGTGCGTCTTTACTACTAAGCACTGGGTTCATACTCTTTCGAATCGGAACCTCAGAAAATATCACATCTATGTTTGAATAATAATACTGAAGTCTCCCTGTTCTATAAAATAAACTAGACAATACGCTACATGATATGCCATATGTTAATGGTAGGTGGCGATATGTTAACCCTTCTGCTACTGATTCAGGTAACTTCATACAGACATAACAATTACTAACTTCCATGGTGTCTACATATTGAAACAATAACTTTGTGAAAACATTTAGACTAGTGTCGTTATCAGTAATTTCATGATGAAATTCTGGTTCATTTTCTGCCATTAGTTCTTTTCTATTACCCTTCAAGTTTGCTGTCCTTTCCTTAGTTTCGTTATTAATCTTTTTATCCATTATCATAAGGTAAGGAACTGCTACGATCAGGACTAACCATACTATAAGCACCATTACTAGACTACATATGCATATTGCACAGCATCTTTTACAACATTTCTGTTTTGGTCTCCCAGCAACTCTATCATCAGGCATTTTCGACAAGGAAGATTGCTCTTCTTATCTGTTTTCGCTTTTCTTTATACTATTATTTCACGTAGTCAAGGTGGTCTTGTTTCTTTCTCATACGTCAGTTCTGTACTTGTTCCTTCGTCACCACTTTCACTCGACTCTGAACTCTCGTAATCTTCAAGAATGATGTAAGTCCAATCAGGACCCTTGAATTTGTTATTCACAAGTTTCAGTCGCTTACTTCTTCTTTTCTCAGTTTTATTTTCTTGTTCGGTTTGACTGGTTACTTCATTTACTTGATCTGGATCTTCACTTCTGGTTGTTATGTGGTATTTTATTCTTTTAATGACACTAGGCCAATGATCTCCTTTTCTTGTTTTCTTTGTTTGCACTGTTTCTTTAATTTTGTCTTCAGAAATCTTTTTATTTTCAGGGTTTAGCACTGTTTCGTTTTCTGCAATTACTGTTTTCCTTATTTGCTCTTTTTCAGGTCTGATTTGTTTCTCTTCAGCAGCTCCTCTGTGAGTTTCCAATAATTGACCTTGTTCTTTGTTTATTACTTCATGTTTCTCATGTTTTTCTTCTTCTGTATCTAACTGGTTCTGATCAGGGCTTATTGCACTTTGTACTTCTGCAGCCTGACCGGGTTCTTCTAAACCTGTCTGTCCCTGCTCAAAACTTGTTGGTTCGTTGTTGATTTGAGCCCAGTTTCCTTTCCCTATCTGGTCCTGCTCAGGTTCCTTTATTGTCTCTTCTTCTTTTCCCTGAGCTGCTGCTTGTTCACCTATCTGATCTTCTTCAATTTCTTCCAATTTTGTTTGACTTCTTGTTTTGTGGTAAACTTCAGGAATTTCTACCACCGGTATCCAGTCCTGACTTGTGCTCGGTTGTTCTTCTGCAACTTCTCTCAAATCTCGAGCCTGAGATTCTTCAGCAGGGCAACCTTCAGCTTCCTCAGTGATTGATGCTGACTGAGAATTTTCTTCTTCAGGGTCTGGTACTCTTTTGGTGTGGCTTACGTGACTCCAATTAGGAAATCCCGCACACTTCACTGCTGTATTGGTGGTCAGTATGACTTGACAAGGTTTTCCCCATCTAGGTGATAGACACGTCTCTCTGGTGTGATTCTTCACTACCACCCAATCACCAGGATTCAGATCATGTTCTTGTTCAGGCTGCCTTGAAACTGCGTCTTCTCCAACCTGGTGAGAGACAGAACGCACTAGGTCAGCCAATCCTTTGCAATAATCCACAACCATATCATCAGATATATTCAGCAGTTTGTTTATGGGAACATGTGCTCGTCTCATTGCTCTTCCCATCATTATCTCGTGTGGGCTCAATCCAGTATTTCTATCAGGAATGCTTCTGAGTCCCATTAAAACAAGTGGCAATGCATCTGGCCACTCTAATAATGTTGATGCACACATTTTTCCCAGTCTTGATTTTATAGTGCCATTCAATTGTTCAACCACTCCAGAAGCCTCTGGACGATATGCACAGTGCAATTTTTGTTCAATTTGGAATGCTTCGCAGATTATTTGGATCACTTCACTGTTAAAATGTTTTCCTCTATCTGATTCCAAAGTTACTGAGAAACCAAACCTAGGAATGAGTTCTCGTAGTAACAGCTTTGCGACTGTAATGCTGTCACTCCTCCTGGTAGGGTAAGCCTCCACCCACTTTGAAAACAGACACACTATGACCAGTACATATTTCAACCCTCTACATGGTGGCAACTGTATAAAATCGAACTGGAGTCTTATAAATGGACCCTCTGCCTTTCCAATCTTTCCAAACCCAATTATTGTTTTTCTTCCTGGATTATGCATTTGGCAGGTTAAACATCTCTGGCAAAGACTCGCTGCTACAGCCCTGAATTTAGGATTGTACCAATTTTGTCTGAAGAGCCTAATCATTGCATCTCTCCCTATGTGTGTGTCTCCATGATACATCCTGGCCATTTGAGAGAGTAGACAGTCAGGCATGACTGGTCTGCCATCAGCGCAAATCCACACTTCGTCATCTCCTCTTTGGGAACAACCCACCTTGACCCATATTTTCTTCTCACTTTCATCAGCATCATCTTGCAATCTTTTAACATCATTCCATGTTTCAGGTGGCACAGCATAAGTTGGCAGCTGATTCCCATTCTGTCCACCCTTTTATTGACTGACAATCTATTGTTGGCACAATGTTGAGCCACAAGATCTGCATATCTGTTGCCAATTACCACCCAGTCATCTCCTGACTGGTGTACGGCACACTTCACCACAGCCAATTCTTTTGGTGATTGTATTGCTTCCAGCAATTCCTTTACGAACTGTCCATTTTTAACGGGAGATCCTGAAGAAGTCATGAAATCCCTCTGCATCCATAGTTGGCCAAAATCATGCACAACCCCGTAACCATATTGGCTATCTGTAAATATAGTTACTTTTTGATTCCTCCCAATTTTGCAAGCCTTTATCAATGCAATCAATTCAGCTACTTGTGCAGATTTGACTCCTGGTAAATAGGATGCTTCAACTATTCCAGTTAATTCACACAACGCATAGGCAGCAGTTAGTTTACCGTCTTCATGTCTTTGGCATGAACCATCAACAAATAGCTCCCTGTCTGGCTTTCTAAGGGGCTGGTCTTCGATGTCTGGACGTGGTTTCGTGCATAACTCTGTGACTTGTAAACAATCATGATCTTCTTCATCATCTTTAATTTCCTCATGATATGGGTCTGGTAGTAAGGTAGCGGGATTTACTATGGTGCACCTTACTATGGTCACATTTTCAGCACCCATTATTATTCTCTCATATTTAGTCAGCCGACTAGGAGTAAGATGCTGAGTTCGGGTTCTTGTCAATAGAATCACAACTGCATGTGGAACAAACACCTTGACTGGGTGTCCCATTACAATTGACTCACTTTGTTCAATGCTCAAACAGGTAGACGCCACTGCTTTTAAGCAGCCTGGCAACGCGGCGGCCACTGGGTCCAATGTAGCAGAAAAATATGCTATAGGACTTCTGTCTAAACCATGCCTTTGAGTTAAGACAAAGTGCACAATTTTCTCTCTCATGACAGAATAATGCAAAACTTTTCTTAGTCAGGCATGCCTAAGGCAGGTGCTGAACACAGAGCATTTCTTAATTTTACAAAAGCTCCTACACTCTCATCATCCCATTCAACTGGGTCCTTTGCTTTCTTTTTGGTCATGTGAATTAATGGCTTGGCTAACAGGGAAAATCCTAGTATCCATTGTCGACAGTAACCTACTATTCCTAGGAACATTCTCACTTCTCTTTGTGTTACAGGCATTTGCATTTTCTTTATTAATTTTACTCTTTCAGAGGTTATGCTTCTTCTTTTTCCTCTCTCAATTTGGTGTCCCAGATACTTAACTGCTGTTGTACAAAACTGCAATTTTTCAGGTGAAACTTTATGCCCTTCTTCAGCTAAATGATTTAATAGTGCAATAGAATCAACAACACAGTCCTCTCTGGTGTTCGATGCCACCAACAAGTCGTCGATATATTGTACTAGGACTGAGCTTCCTGGCATCACTAGTTTCTCAAGGCACTTTTTCAATATCTGATTAAAGATGGAAGGACTTTCCGTGTACCCCTGAGGAACACGATTCCATACATAGACTTTGTTTTAAAATTTAAATGAAAAAAGATACTGGCTATCTGGGTGCAATGGTATTGAAAAGAATGCTTGGCATAAATCAATCACTGTGAACCATCCTGCACTCCAAGGGATCTGGTCTAGAATTACTGCAGGATTTGGCACTATAGGACAACAAGGTTCTACAATTTTATTTATTTTCCGCAGGTCTTGAACAATCCTATATTTTCCACTAGGTTTCTTTAAACCCATTATTGGTGAATTACATGGGCTACTCATTACTTCTTTTAGTATGTTTTGTTCTACCATTCGGTTGATTTCTTCAATGACTCCTGTTTAGGTCTCGCCTAGCGACGCAGCGCGAAGAGCTGTCGCTAGCGAGATCTATTGTTGTCGACTTTAGCTGGAAGGGGGATAGGACATGTGCACGCGTATGGCAAGACAGGAGATGTGCACACGTACGGCTCGCAGCGTTCTCAACTCCTACTCGCACCATACGCGTGCACATCTCACGTCGCCCGGACAGGCCATGTGCACGCTCACGGCGTCTCTTTCAGACAGCAGATGTGCACGCTAAAATTGCCCCCATGATGGAGCGGCCCGCTGTCTGGCGGGTCCGCTAAGCGAATGGGCGCCGGCAATGCACCTAGCCAAGCCCTCACTCACCGGCTAGTTCAGGACTCCGGCGTCTCTCCTCTGTGTGCAGGTTCCCTGGCTGTCTCCTCGGCACGCCGCGGGGCTCTCCTCACCACTCGGGAACCCCGTATTGCCTCTGGTGCCATACAGTCTGCCTCGCTCTTCGTCCGGTCCCTCTGATGGGCCCGGGACTTCAGCATGGAGCCTGCAGGGTTCCGGACGTCCTCTCCGGCGGTGCCTTCCTGTTTCTTTGGCAGGCCCCGCCCACGTCCCAACGAAGGCTGCCTGACTTCCAGTTTCGCCGCTATCTGCACCGGAGTTCAGCTTGTTCTTATTGATCCCGTCTGTCTTTAGAAACCATATTAAGAAAGACACAGACAGAAATGGCTCCAGCTTACATTACTGTACAAGCCCTACCTGCCTTCTGCAAACTAACATTTCTAGCAGATGCCCTTGTCTTGGCACTCATCGTAGAAAGCAACACACTTCTCACTGGTCTCCTAGATTTCACATTGACACGAATCAAATGCATTCCTCATGAAGCTTAGGAACTAAACCCTCACCAAAGAAATGTCATCACCCCTATGCTAGATGAACTAAATGCACTGTCTCTCCCTGCCAGAGTCCACTTTAGGGTCTGTTTAAGGCACTCTGTTTGAATATTTATGTCTGTATTTCTATGGGGTCTGAATAGCACAAACCTATTTCTGCACTAGGTTAAAGGCAAAGTTACGTTTAACAAGTGACTGGAGGGGTAGTCGATTCTGAGAGCAGAAGTAGGCTGTTACTGTTTTATGATGCATTGTTTGAAGCAGCTTTAGCTGTCTTGCCAGATTATTATTTTTTAAATCATGTGCCTAACATGAATGTGTCCTCATGTAAGCAACTGGTGCTCGTGTAAAGTGCTCTGATACCCGATATCGGGTCAAGTTCGCGCTATATAAAACTCCGTTAAAAAAAAAAAAAAGTATAATATGGATACCTAGAGGGGTTTTTGGTCATCAGGCTTCATTCATTGTTCTTTTAAATTGGCATTTGCATTTTGCTTCCACCCACCAAAAGCATGCAATATGGGGCAGTGACTTAGTCCACTTTCTCGTGGTTCCTTCACCTTGAGTGACTGTACAAATATTCTTCACATGGTTCGCTTCCGCTTAAAAATAGTTTATTTATCTTCAGTTGCAAAACGAGTTCGAAGTGTGCTTTTTTATTATATTTATTTTTCTATTAACTTTAGATGCTGGATATTAATTTGTCTGCACTTAGGCTGCCTTGTTAAGATCGCAATTTACATTCTGTCTCCTTGTCAGAGTTACTGTTTTAAAGTGTTTAAAGTCTTTAAATGGCATCATAAGATTGCAGCTGCTTGTGATCTGAGTGCTTGATTAGGTGGTGATTTGTTCTCGTCTCCTCCACAAATATTAACAATAGTAAAATGCACGGTGCAGCTACTCAAGGCCTATTATTTAAAAAAAAAAACACTAGTAAAACAACCACATCAGTGAATGTTATATAAGTTTAAATTTGTATTGCAATCATATGGTTACTACGTTTGGGTGGCGGCATCTTCTTTATTTGTCTTTTTCTGTCATATGAGTGCAAAAAGAACAAGCATTTGCAATGCAATAGGTCTCGCATTTTCGCGAGTTTGAGCTATTGACATTGCAAATGATAATGGCTTTTATTCTTGTTTTCGTTTTTAAAACATAAATAAAAGGCATAGTCATTTACAATGCCAATAGCTCAAACTCGCGTAAATGCGAGACCTATTGCATTGCAAATGCTTGTTTTACTTCTGCACTCATTTTGTACTGTCTGGTATTTGGAAAAATTGCACCTTCCTTTACAGTAATTTTAACCGGGTCTATTTTGGCCATAAGTCCTAATTCCTTTCCTGTGAAATCCCATACTATGGGGTTTACTGTACCTTTTAATTCTTCTGGCAGCTCATCTTTTGTTAATAACGAAAACATTTCATCTACTTCTGTACCTTGTTTTGCAATCATAAACTTATATACATGATCTTCGTCTGGGGTCTGAACTGCCACACCATCCGGTGTGCAGAAAATTGTGCAATTCATTTTGCATAATAAATCTCGGCCTAATTTACTGGACTGGAATCACATACTACAAATTGATGCATTTCTCTGAAATTTCCAATTTTAACTTCCATTGGTTCGGTAAGAGGTGTTCTAATCTTTCGATTAGCTACTCCCACTACTTGGATAGCTTCTCCAGAGAGATGAAGGTCTGGAATGTCTGCTGTTCTCACAGTAGACCGGGTAGCAAAAGTGTCCAACAGAAAAGTAATGTCATTTCCTCTCACATTCCCTTCAACATATGGACCTGACTGATCTACCGGTAAGGATGCGCCAAGTACGCACTCCTTCTCCCCCTCTCTTAGGCACCGTCATGAACTGTATTGACAGAAATCGTCCTGTAAACGAAATTGTGATGTTACATAATCATTCTTACCACTTCCTCCTTGATATCCGACGTCTGTACCGTGCTTTGCTCTGCTTACATTACCCTGAATAGGTGCAGGTGGCAACTGACTCTGAGGATTTGCACCCTGCTGTGAGTCATTCTGCGTCTGTGGATTTATTTTTTGATTTGGGCCATTATTATTCTGAATCTTTTTACATTCATCCTTCCAATGCCCCAATTTTCCGCATCCATGACAAGGAAATTTCTTTTTAGCTTCTTCTCTACTCATTCGTCCTCTCACTTTTCCACCATTCCCAGTATCACCACTCGCTCCAGAATCCTTTCCTTGATTTTCACTTGGATTATCCAAATTAATTCCCTGTTTCTCGGCCATTTTCACCTGTGCCCACATTACTTTCTCCTGCAATTTCTTGTGCCTATCCTCAATATCGTCTCCACAATATTTTGCATATTTCAAAATTTCATCGATCGGTTTCCCTTGCCAACACAACATGTGCTGCTTAATCATCTGACAAATCTCTGGCTTCAGACCATAGTCAAATCGATAAACAAACGGAGTCATGTTCTTATCTCCAATGTCCTCAAATCCACTATACTGCTTAAATACCTGCAATAAACGCTCATAATAGGCGTGTACCGATTCACTGGCTTCTTGGGTGGTTCGGTCTACTTTCACCCAATCCGTTTCTTTCGGTGGTATTTTGCCTTTCAGGTAAGTTATCACCTGCTGATACTTTTTCATTACATCATTTGACGGGGCACCTGTCTTTGGGTCTCTAGGATACTCTTCACTTGGCCAATCAACTGTGATTTTACAATCTGTCCACAAATCGGCAGGTACCACTATGTCAAACAAACCATCCAAATCCTTTAACAATACCTTTGACACCTTCACAAACCTCTCAACCTGCTTGTACCATTCAATTGGTTTTTCTCTCAATTTTGGAAAATCATTCGTAAATGACAAAATATCCTGTCTGCTCCATGGGACATGTACATATCCCCCTCCTGGAACTTCTCGCATCGGGTACATTTGATCTGACTTCCCTGTTTCCTTCATTATATATTCAGATGCTGTTCTACTGGATCGTGCCTCTTCCTTTTTCCTGGCCCATCTAACTCTCCATTTATCTAGGTCTCCCCATTTTTGCAAGACTGTCATTAATTCCTTTACTTGTAACTTTCTTCCAGAAGCATTCATGTTTTCTAAATCCTTATCCGAAAATTCTGCTTTATAGGGTTTCTGCAACACTTTTGATCTCCCCGTTTCAATTCCCATCTGCAGAGCTAGATCTGATAATTTTTCATGGAATAATTTTACATTTTTGGTGATACTTCTGCATACGAACAATAATTCTTCTTCATCGTAAGTATTTAGGCGATCTAACCCCACATTTCCTGCTATTATTTCTTCTAATTCAACTTTTAATTTAAAAATATCCAAAAATTTTGGAGGTGTACACTGTTGATCTGATCCTTGTGCCCACCTTTCTAAGTCTTCGGGTGTTACTACAGTGACACTTTTTGCTCCCGATGAAGTTATTAGGTTTATATCTTTTGAGCAACCAGGTGTAGTTCTTTTGGGAGTACTATTTACAGAATCTCGAATGGGTAAATCCATTAATGAAATCACAGATTCACAGTCACTAAAGTGATCCTCAACCATTACTACTGCTTCAGGTTTAGGAACATTCACAGGAGTAGGCATAGCTAGTGGCGGAGGATAGTTTCCTTTGTCACCATATAATGGGACTACTGGACCAATTCTTACAGGTATGGTCAAAGAGTCAGGATGTACTTTTATCTGTTATTTTCTGTATTAATTCTGCTCTGGTCTTCTCTAGGGCTTCTCTTTCTTTGTCGTGGAGTATCCTACTAGGTGTGAAATCATGCATTACCTGTGGTACTAATGGGGTCTTTAACGGTGGTGCACTTGGGGTGCATCCATCTGTCCCTTCCTGATATGGTGGGGGGTTCTTTAATATCTCTTCCATAAATTCATCTTCAGAATCTCCATTTCTCATTAAGTGTTTTGTCTTTTCTGTGCATTTGCTCCCTAACAGTTCTTCTGCTGTTAATATTGGATATAATCCTTCTGTAAGCATTGCCCTCCTCCACTGTTTCATCTGACCGTCCATAGACTCATGTTGGTTTCTTGTGAAAAATCCTCTAACCCCTATCACTCCCGGATCGGTCACGCTCAAATGCCTCGGTTTCCCATTCCTCTAAGGCTTCGTACTGAGTTAATCTAGGTCTGGGTTCTAAGTCATTCATCCTCAATCTTAAATTTTGAAGAATTCGCCCATTGAAAGTGCCATTCTAGAGAAATGCTAATATTCCATCATTTTTGGTATATTCCATCCAATTCTCTATCCATACACAAGTATGATAACCTCTCTCCATCATCATGAATGAAGCGGGCGTTTTAGCTGGTGGAATGATAATTCCTTCTCTAGTTTTGATTGGTTTATCCTTTTTAAAATAGTTCTTAATTTTTTCAGAAAGGAAATTTTTCTCTTCTCTCCGTACATCTTGGGTAAATCTCGATGTATAAAATTATATTCTGCAAAGCCTAAATATCTCCTATCCGGTCGAGTTCCTGTTAAAGTTGGATCGCGTTTTAACATGCAATCACTTATCCACTAAGATTTTAGCTTCTATGATCTCAACCAATCAAATGCCTGCTAACTTTTATCTCTGGACCAATCCTAGCGCGGCCTTTCTGTGACGTTTATCTGTCAACCCCTCCTTTACAATCTGCGCTTCTCTGTCCCTCGCTGTTTCAACCAATCCCAGCGCGGCACCTGTGACGTCAGTCCTGCTCCCGACTACTGACCCCTCCTTTACAAGAGTCTTCCACACCCGCTGTTTCTAGCAATCCCAGCGCGGCGTTTTGTGACGTCAGCTCCCTCTCCGGCAACTGACCCTCCCTTACAAAATTTTACGCAAACTTATTTTCTCTATAAATCTTAATTAAATTTCAGTAACATAAAACATTCGCTATCGTGCCAGTTTCTCTAAATTTCGAAAAGATAGTTTTCTCTCACACTTAGTAAAAAAACCTTTCCGTTTTACTAAACATACACTACGAGTAAAACCCTTCCGTTTACTCTTCACACAAGCTCCAGAAGTACTTGTTACTTCTTCAATGTTACCCTTTCTAGGTGATATAACATAAAATTTCCACAACGTATTCTTTTGCTATTACTCACACGCATAGAGTCCCTAACCAGTACTGATAGTCCTGCTTAACTTTTCAGTACTATTTCTGCCTGACAGATAACCTCACTGCAGTATGGCTTCCACTTAACATCTGCTATTCAATTTTTCCCCCGGGGAATTCTGGACAACATAAAACAACTTTGAATACACGGATGTTAGTTCATAAAAATAAAAACTCTCATTACCCAATTAACAAAGTACAACCATCCTCTGATAACCAGAAAACTGATCCAGCGCAATATTAGCAAACCGCATTCATACACCAAATACTCACTTGGGCCCATACATTCATACTACGCTAATACTTACGCTGGTGAGTCAGTTGTACTCTTTATCAAAATCCCTGCTACCAATTACCTTTCTGATTGAAGAGTAATGACTTACCAATGAATCCTTTGCTAATTGGGAAGTTTAAAATGAGTGACATTCCTTAAAGTACATAATCCTAAAATAATCACTGAGTCAGGAAGTTTTAAAATGTTTATCTAAAGATTTTAGCAGAGTAAATTACAGAACCACATGGTACTCAATCGCATATCAAGGATGAAGCACAGAATAATAATTATTGATTAATGACGGTCCCTCAGAAAGGAGAAGATAGAGACAGCAGCGCAACTAAAGGTTGCAGGTATATTTACCTAAGTGCGAGAACCAAACCCCTTGGCCAAGGAGTTGGAAAAGAATAGGACCCAGGAAGGATGAAGAGCAAAGACCTCCTCCAGGTTCAGGACAGGGCTGGTGACCTCTCTACAACGATGCCTGCGTCGTTCCCCTCTCTGATACTCGGCTTCTCCTCGATTCTCCTGTGCCTTCCTTCTAATGGACACCGCCGCCCCCTCCTCAGGACCTCTCTGGACAGCGGTTCAGTCTGCAATCAATCAGCTTGCCGGTCTGGAGCTTCTGCCTGTCAGCATGAACGCCTGTTCTTTCTGTTCTGCTCTGTTCTGACTGTTCTGTTTAATTTGCTAATTCTATATCTGTTATACCCTTCTACGCCCATGTACCTCCCCTTAATGTTGCCAAAATATGGGACCACTATTTCTGATTGGACAGGGACAGGGGGTTGATCCTCACACCATATTGATTTTAGTTCAATTTCTGAAGCCCATTGTTTTAAAATACCGCCCATCAATTTTAATACATTTGCTTTATTTCCCACCCGTCTCACGACAAAGTTTATACATTCTTCATATACATAGTTGCAGATTTGGCAAGAACAACATGAATACATCAATGTTGGCCATTAGGTCGTGGCCTTGGACGACGTCCAGGTTGACTTCATCCTTATTCTTTGGCAGCCATGCAGAACACATGCGCAGAATCATCTGTCTGTCGCGTTTCAGTTCACCAAACCCAGGCCCAAATTTACGAACTAATAAAAGTCAAAGAAGAAAATATTAAAATCACAAATAAAATGTTTCACTGTATACCCACTCTTTCTACTCTATCCCCATTTACTTAGAAATTCTATCCCGCATTAGTAGCATTATAGAAACGAAAAATTAATAATAACATAAGAGCAAGCTGAAGCATGTGAAAACATCAAGCAGCCATTTTAATGCACACTGTGCAGAAGCAGGAGTTTTCCACCAAGCAAAGAGACGTCACACCATGTGGTATGGTTGAGACATGCGCAGTAAAGTTCCCGCGCTTTAGCGGCCATTTTAGAAAAAGACGAGCGTTATTTGTTAGAACACATAGGCAAGCTTCCTTGCTATTCATGTAATGTATGCAACGTTAGTATAAACAATACAAGATTAATAAATTAATACTGTGAGGAGATTGCCTTCGAGCAAGTCTCATTTGTGAGTCCTTGCTCCATCATCAGCATCCGACTGCTGGCACCTGGGACATGAAGCATTGGTTCAAGGGAAACACTCGTTTATCCTCCCCGGAGTCAGAAGCTCTCTATATAGTGTTAATAAACTGATGAGCTTGAACCTGGCGTTTCTAGACACAGTAGCAGGGGCCGTTAATATGCAGTCCCGTTCGGTATCCTTGAACTCCCTGTCTGGCTCCAACTCCTACTTGTCCCAGAGAGTATCTATCGGGCACAGGGTGAGCATTACAAGTGCTTTGGCCAGCCATTTTGTGCGAGTCCGACCTTCGCCTATGTTGTGTATTGTTTACATTGCCTGGTGCATTGATGGCTCATATGCGATAACATGCCAGAACGCCATAAGGTGCGAATGACCGCGTTGTAGATCAAAAATGAACCTGCGTTATACTGAATTGCCTCCAGAGCTCCTCAAAGGTCAGTAAACTAACCTCCTGAAAGAGGTTACCCAAGGGGTGCAAGCAGAGGGTGCTTGAGGCCAATAAGAGCCACGGTGTCGCCCCCATCGAGCAAAGTTAGAAGACGAATAGCCAGTCATTAGGCCTAGGGCTGTAGGGTAACTAAAGTGGGCCACCTACAGTAGTCGAGGGGACGGGCGAGCCACTGCGCAGAAACATTGGAGTCCAGGATAGCATGATATTCGTGATAGCCTGGAGGTTATCAGCGGAAGCAGTTCAGCACCCCCATGCCAGGTTTTAAGTGGGCCGGGTCCTGCTAAAAAGCAGGTGCTGAGAGGGGTCTCCATCGGGCTCTCCATTTTTGCCCTCACCCTCAGGATGAAAATAAAATCTTAACTCTGCAGCAGTACCACCCTTCACTGCCTTTAATGTAACTTATAGTTTTCACTGTTGTGTAATTTCAGAACTGAAGCATTTTCAATATTATATACAAGGAAGCCATAGTCGTTGCCTACTTATATTACACAACTAACAACCATTGGCAAAGCCATTTGCCCTGACTCCTTATAGGTGTAATGTTACTTGCTGTATTACATATCTGGATGCAATGACAGACGCATCAAAATACCAGTCGGGCGACACACTACACTACGCTAAGCACAGGATGTGGTCTGACTGCTAGATTGCCGACTTTGGAGCTGGGAAACCAAGGTTCGAGCCTCGGGGTCGCGTCCACATCCTGTGATTCTGGGCAAATCACTTAATGAATGTGTCCTTGTGTAACGTAACCGGTGCTCACGTAAAGCGTCCAATACCTTCGGGTCGAGTTCGCGCTATATAAATCTGCAACAAAAAAAAAATTTTTTTTTAGCTTGTGCATTTGTAAGCCACGCCCTTTATTTCATCGGCCACACCCCCTTGAGAGACCCCCCACCCCCTAGTTTTTTCATTCCACTTAAAAGCCCTGCCCCAGGCCGCCCGTGTTCACGGGTCGACGCAGCTTGGCCAGTGCCACCCAGCGACAACCGATTTGCTAGATCTGTTTCCATAGAGGAGCGTTCAACGACCGGAAGAACTTTGCAGTTAGATATCGCCAGATTGCTGAAGTAGTAAATCAGGCGGGGAGGGAGTATTATCATTTTGAAGTGAGCAATTCTGCTCCTCTCAGACAATGGGAGGGTCCTCCAAAAGGATGCCTGGCTTCGGAAGGCTGTAACTATACCGGTTATGTGCCATCGAGCAAGTTGTGGTCTTCATGGCAATGTGTGCCCAAGTGACGGAAGGTGCGCTGTTGCCATTGTATTGCTCCACCCTTTGTGTCTAATACCATCTGCAGGGCTGCTGGGTGAAGGGGGAAAATGTACCCTTCAAGCCAGAAACTTTGTGAAATGCCTCAAGTCTCTGCGAAGCCCGCGTGACTGGTTGTGACCCCTTTTAAGAACAACAGCAAGTCGTCCGCGCAACCGGAAACTGCATGCATTCTGCCACCCAAGGAGATACCACAAGCACATCTTCCATGAAAAAGCATCACATTTCATATCTATCCTCGACTCAGCCAAAAACAGACCCAAAAACTTTTTGACCTCATCAAAAACCCAAACTGCTCTCCCCAAACCATCAAGCCTGAGGATTCTTCAAAGAAAGCAGCAGAATTCGCTATTTTCTTTAATGAAAAGGTCAAATCACTGGTGGATCAGGTCACCCACCCCACCCCCATTGAGGAGCGAAAATCCTTAGTCACTTGGCAGAACTTTGCCGCCATCTCGGAAGATGACCTCCTCAAATGCATCCTCGAAACCAAACCCTCCAACCATTCTTCTGACCCCATCCCTAGTGTCATCGCCATTGATTTCTACACCAATACTCTCTCTTACTGGACCAGGCTAGTTAAACTCTTCCTCAGTCAAGGCTCCCTCCCTGCTGCCCTCAAAACAGGACAGGTTACCCCTCTTCCAAAAAAAAAAAACCCTCCGCAGATGCGAACGACCTCAACAACTTCCGCCCCATCACCAACCTCCCTTTTCTTTCGAAAATCACTGAAAAATGTGTTGCGAAACAACTTTCCCTACATATTATGGACAATAATCTCCTTGACGTGTTCCAGTCTGGCTTCATTCAAAATTGCAGCACTGAAACAGCCCTGCTGCAAGTGATTGATGATGCGCTGCATATACTCGATTCTGGGGAATCGTGCCTTCTGATTCTTCTTGACCTCTCTGCAGCCTTTGACACTGTTAATCACAACACCCTCCTTAACACTCTTCAACAGAGAATGGGCGTGGAAGGCACAGTGCTTAAATGGTTTGCCTCATTCCTCTCGGACAGATCACAAATGATCAAGATAGCGAACAGTCTTTCGTCTCCATTGGCGGTAGGTCAAGGCGTCCCTCAAGGTTCTATCCTTGCACCCACTTTGTTTAATCTCTATCTGGAACCATTGGGGAACCTCCTAAGTAAATCTGGGATCCACTACCATCTCTATGCGGATGACACTCAAATCTACCTCAAGGTGTCTTCCGCACACGATCTCTCACTACTCCACTCTACTCTCAACTCTATTCACAACTGGATGTTAGTTCACCAACTCATTCTCAATCCCTCCAAAACTAAATTCCTCCTCCTATCTACCTCTCTCTCCCCTCCTCCTGTTCAATCCTGGATGGATCAGCTGAATTTACTCAACAATAAACCCATCATTGTCGACAGCGCTAAATCCCTAGGTGTCCTACTTGACAAAAGACTCAACCTAATCTCCCACATCAACTCCATTGCTAAGAACGCATGTTACCAGCTGCGCCTTCTGTGGGGGATTCTTCGGTTCTTCCCGGAGAAAGACCTAAAAACCTTGGTCCAATCGCTAGTTCTCTCTAGACTGGATTACTGCAATTCTCTTCTGTCTGGCCTACCCAAATCTCACCTCTCCCCCCTCAAATCAGTCCTCCATTCAGCAGCTCGCTTTATTTCAGGGTCCAAACGAGGTGACCACATCACTGCTATCCTGTCTTCTCTTCGATGGCTTCCCATCGAGGCAAGATCTACTTACAAAACTGCCTGCATCACCCACAAAGCCTTGCACACTTCCTCCCCTCGTTACCTGGCGAATAAACTGAAAATGTCTGGAGGCTCGAGACCTTCTCGGAATGTGGAAAAGTTTCTGCTTGAGCCCCCCTCCTTTAAAAGGGAAAGGTCGATGGCTCATTCGTTCTCAGGTAATGCGGTGAGAATCTGGAACTCGCTTCCTCCATTGCTCCGTGCCACCACCTCTATCCAGATCTTCAAAGCTGACCTCAAATCTCTTCTCTTCCAAAGACACTTTCAGACCGAATACCTTCGTTCTCAGACCCCTCTAGGAAGTTCGTTCATCATTGTAAATTTGTAATATTTTCTTGTACATTCCTCACCCTTGCTTGCTGTGTTTGATATTGTGTTCTTGCCTTCTATGGTTTTACCCTACCTCTTCTAGTCTCCTGTTTATTTTTGTAACGTTCTATTTTGTAACATTTCTCTCATGTAACGTAACTGGTTCTATTGTACAGCGCTCTGACACCTTCGGGTAAAGTCTGCGCTATATAAAAATGCATTAAATAAATAGCCACGTTCCCCCCTCTCCATGCTGGGGATAGAAATGGTTCCCATGGCAAGTGTGAAATGCGGAGGGGAGAGCAGGCAGCCCTCCCCCGTGCCCCACCCAATAGGTTTGGGTCCCAAGATGTGACGTCCGAGCCGATGGGCGCTCAGAGGGTAATTGAATAAGCTTAATCGTATGCGCACCCAACCGTCGCAGCAGCGCCAGCTGAAAGTTATTGCTTGGCATCCCCCAACTTTATCCCTCCTTTTTTCCTGCAGTCCCTCTGCTGTATTTTAAGATGGGCAAGGTTACTTTGTAAATGTGGAATGCTCATTCCAGAAACAAAAGCATGCATACAAGGGTTGTGACTTGTACACAGTCGGGTCTTACTCTGTAGATTTATTTTGTTCTGCCAGTGCCTAAAAGAGACCAGATTGCACAAACATTCCAGCCGATGGGCTGGGACAGCGCCAGTCACACGACAGAGCAGTGGGCTGTGTGGAGGACAAGTCTCATGTCAAGATGACCAGGCTGGGACAGAGCCTAATTGCACACCTTGTATGGTACACATACAGTCACATTGTAAGCTGGCGTGACTAGGGCTAAACCATTTCCATGGTAGGGCAGACCTCGTGACATGTCAGGTTGGCAGGCCTGGCGCAGAGCCAGTCACATGGCAATGCCTGTAGGCTTTGTTCTTAAAACTGTGTGTTGGAAGCATGTGGTAGTTGCTTGTGTACATCCCTCCCTCAGTGTGCTGTGTAGTCCCATAAAGACTGAAAATGCCGATTGCCTTCATAACACAAATTTAGGTCTAAGAACTAATGTCCAAATCTTTTCACTTTCTTACACATAAGGTGAAATGATTTTAGCCTCCACACTAATCCTCACTCTGCATTTAATTTCTGTATGTACTTATGTTTAAAATCAATAAAAACATATAAACATGCATGCAGTACCTTTTCTTATGTCATCAACAGTACATTTCAGCTACTATCCGTGGCCTTAATTTTCAACACATCTGAATAATTCCACCTCTTCTCCAAAGCACACCCATTTATAAACTTATCTTGTAATGTGGTCCAGTATGGGAGCTGTTCAAGCCATATGCCTGTACGTGCAAGATCAAAATCACATGTACCAGAGTGTGGTTATGCAAACATGTAACTAGAACATAATAAACAAGTAAAAACAACTTCTAGGTCTAGTTAGCAGTGAGTATCTGTGTGGGTGTTGTTTCAACCAGAAGAGCTTCGCTTCCCCTCTTCTGAGCTCCTACTGGTTTATACATCACAATGCTGGGGTCACTTCCCTATTGGCCATGTGTACCCCTCTCTGTAGTATCAAGTCATGCCCCACCCTGCAGTGGATGTGTGCCCATTCTCTGCCTCCATCCCGTTATGATCGGTGAATGGGTCAGTAAATCTGTCCCTTGGTCATCTATTGTAGGCTTCTGCAACTCTCACCCTTCTTCCGCATGCAGTGCTGTGCCCTCTGCCTTTGTGCATTTTCCTACTTCCACCCTCCATCTACAGGGAGTGGGGTGGGGAGAGGGCACAAGGAAGGGGTGGCCCTCTTGGGATTTCAAATGCATCGCTATGGCCCGTTGAGCAAGCACAGAGGGCCAGGTCCAAGAATTTGGTGCTCGCCTTCCGTGCCTCAGTATGTGCATAGAAGCCCAGCAGGCTGACCTCCATTGTGCTAAGGTCCGTTCTGCCAGCCGTTCTCTCAAAGTCAGCAATGATCGCCTGCCAGTAAGTTGCTATTGTCGGTCATGACCATGTCATATGAGTAATAACTGCGTCTAACAGTGCATACCTAGGGCATTTCTTGTCATCCTTCCCAGCCATGATATTCAGTTATAAGGTAAATAGTGTGTAGGTAATCAAACAGCCTATATTTCAGCCTGCTGTTTCTAGACACCCTGTAAGGGTGATCTAGTGCAGTCGCCCATTCCTTGTCCCTCATCTCCCTCCCCAACGCACCTTCTAAGTAGGCTCTCTGTTTCAGCAATATTCTCCCAGTCACAGATTGATGGGATTTATAAAGTCCAGCTGCCTCCAAAGGTGATCCGAGATGGTCTTGTGCATTGGCTGCTCAGTTGGATGGTCTCCCCACATGACCCCCATAGAGCGCCACAAAGCAGTATAGGTCAGAAATTGGGACTTCGACAATGCTATGTGTCAACCATGTCATGAAATTCATAAAATATTCCGTCCTTGTAGCAGCCCACCACCGTGTAGATGTCCATCTCTGTCCATGTTTGCAGTCGCCTGACTGTGAAATACCTACCCCTGGCACCAGGCGTATCCACCAGATGGAGCAGTAGAGCGGAGTGCCAGGCGCCCTCTGCACCATTCTTTTCCAGCATCTCAATGTTATCCTAAGAAGTTTGAGGTAGGAGAGGGTTCTCATTTTGAATCCCAGGAGCAGGGCTACTAACTCACCCTTCTGGCTTTCTCTTCCCAACTCTGCTCTCCCGCTGCCATCTGGCCAGCTACTGCAATTGCGCTGTGAGGTAGTAATGCTCGAAGTCCGGGCCTCCTATTCTCCCCTCCTATATCAGCCGCTTCAGTATCACCAGGGATACCCTCTGTCTGCCTCCATCGCATATTGGCTCCCGCAATAATTAGTCCAGTGTTGTGAAGCAGGATCGAGGCAGCCAGATCTGGAGATTTGCAAAATGACACAGTAATTGCGGGAGCATCACCAGTGTGAACAGTGCCACTCAGGCCATTAAGGGCAGCCTGAGCAAGCACCAAAATTCCACACTGCCTTTTAAGCACTTCAATGTACCACCCAGGTTCCAACCCCACATGTCCTCATCTTTGGTGTGTGGTTCCCAGACAGTGCCTGCTTGAGCAATTGCTAGCAGTGCATGCCACCGGTCTGGCAATGCACAGGTTTTAGGCCAATTTGTGCAGAGTCTGGGGATTGTGCCCAGTTTCTCAAGTAGGTTGACACTTTGCTCAACCGCATGTCATCCGCATATATCCTACTTGGATTTCTTTATTCCACTGCCTGTATACCAGCCTTCATTATTTATCCCTCATTGCACTTGAAATAGCTCAAAACTTTACAGTTCACTTCTTTTTCAGCCTAAAATAAAATAAACACTGCTCTCAGATCCCTTTACTGGCTCCCAGGAAAAGAAACAATATCATTTAAAACTATGGCTTGTACTGTAGGTGCTACATGGTCGAAAATCAAACTACCTTGCAAGACTGTTTGTTCCTTATCGACTAAATATGAGCCTTTTATTTGCCATTGGGGTTTTATTTTCTTCCTGGCAAATAAGGTGCAAGGAGGTTCAGCACTTGATCCTCCACATCCACAGCTCTTCCTGCTAGAACTCCCTGCCCGCTCATCTGAAACTTTAAAATGACTACTTCACATTTTGTCCTAACAACTCATCTTTTCTCTGTGGGATTTAAAAAATCACCCTGTGTCCACGATATCCTACATCAGCTCTAGCATACGTCCTGCTCTGTCGTGTTGTCTAAGAAAGGTCGGCCCCCTAACCCGGAGTGTTAGGGGTTTGCTTAAAGTTTTGACATCTGTTTGTGGTAATTTGTGATGGGGAATCTTGCATGACATTGCCCATCGCTGCTTAATTATTGACTGATATCCCACCGCCAGCGGTGTTATTAGGTCGAGCCTCAAGTAGCGCGCAAGCGCTGCTCTGCGAGACTTTAAGTTAGGGGCTTTTGAAAGCTGACCAGACGCTCGTGAGTCATGGCCTTTTCCCTGCGGTTACCCGCACAGCAGACATCTGTTTCCAATTATCGTGCCCAGACGCGGGCGCGATAATTGGAAACACATGCCGGCCGTGCGGGTAATCGCAGGGAAAAGGCCATGACGCACGAGCGTCTGGTCAGCTTTCAAAAGCCCAGGCTGCCGCGCTCGCTCGCCCCCGCTCCTCTCTTGTTGACCTTGTGAGCAGATGTTTTCCATCTGAACTTCGCTCATCCTCCCTTCATTTCTCAAGTCCCCAAAGAGCTCTGTTTCGAAGCCTTGAATATTACCAATGAACTGGTCGGAAGAACCTTAAAAGGGGCACCCTTTGGAATCCATTTTCTTAACATTGTGGTACAAAACAAAGCAAAATGAAGCATCATGTAAATAAGTGTGGTAAACCAACTTGCAAATTATGATTTTACATTTAGAAACAAAGTTGAAACTTTATTTTTATTTAGCAGACCAATATTCAAATACAAATGCTTCATAAAAGAGTTCAGAGCACAATTAACATTGTTGACAAAAGCACTGTGAAAAGAATGCGCTTGGACTGCACTGCTTAAGATAATTATAAAATGCTAACAAATTTCAAAATGTAATATTAGTTGCATTTGTTAGGAGGCGGGTAAAATGACCATGTAGAAAACAGATTTACTAACAGTAAAACTAGCAATTTCGTAAGATGTAAACAAATGGCAAAAAACACTAACAAAATGAGGTGACACGTATAGGTGAGAAAACAAACAGCCACAGAGACCAACTGGAGGTGGAGGGTGGAAGAAAAGTAATCCACCGGCATGGTACTGGATGGATATTATTTTGACGTCAGAATGTAGGCGTTTGTTGACCATTCTGGCGTGTGCTTTTCCCTTGGCTAGTAAGGATTCCTACACAAGGACAGAGGCAACTTATCCCACCGAGGCCACACATCGGATGTAAGACCTTCATTAAGACTATTTTTTTTCGTAGACACCACATTCTTGGAATATTTTCCCTCCTAATGTTTGCTTCATAAGTCGAAACACAGAAGTCCCTATTTTAGAGTGGCTTTTAAGAAGGGGAAGCCGAATTCGACATCAAAAGCCACCTGCACCCAACAGTGTGCACTTTGAATGAGCGCTCTTGAGACTGTCAATAGAAGGTAGATCCTGGCCTCTTTGGTGTTTATCAATGTGATGTTCCTCATCAATTTAGATGGGAGGAAATTATGTTTGTGCCTCAATTTCATTAAAGAATCCTGCAAGGAGGGGTAAACGGTGGTGTCTTTTCAGAACCTCTCAATGGCATTACTGGACCATAGTACACTTACCAGTTATGTATATCATATCAATAAAAACCAACAAACAAGATGGCAGATTGGATGGGTGCTATCTCGCTCGATTGGCTGTGGGGTCACCGGAGGAAGTCCGTATCGCCCACTAAGATTAGCTCACCTACAAATTGATGCCCATCTCAGGCATCAGCAGTTTGAGAAATCATTCTCTGCCCTACCATTCTTCAGTATACTCACAGTGCAGGTCCAGCATTTAAACCGACTTCCTGCAGATCTGGGCAATAGATCATATAAACACCAGTGGACCCTGGATGTACAACAGCCACGAAATCTCAGCGGTTGCAGGAGAGTGATAAAGGCTGGCTGAGGTTCTGCTGCTTCCCTCTCCCCCTTGAAGTGCAAAGGATGGCACCACACCTGGGAGACTGCTGTAAGGGTCAACTTGACTGTACCACCTCTCCAATGGACAGAGCAGAAGAGCAGAACAGTGGTGATCACATTGGAACTGGGAACAATAACCCTCAATACACTGAGTGAACAACCTGATAAGTAGCGTTTCTACTGGCAGTACCACACTAAATCAGTAATCTACACAACAGCTCTGCTTTGTAAAATGTCACTGTTCCCTCATCTTCCTGCTCAGCAAGGATTCAGATGGGCTCCCCCAGCTTGGTTCTTCCCTCTTGGGCACTCAACTAGTCTCCATGTTACATAGGTATGTTCTCCTGGCAGGAGTCTATTCTAGATCTATACACAACAAATCTGTAGACTCCCTTCTGCCCTTAGCCTCCAACTAATACGGTGTCAAATAATACGGGGGTGGGGCGAATCGTGTTCTCCAATAAGCCAGCAGTTTCAACCCATTACTGTAAAGCAGTAAAGACACCAACAATTGTAAATCGATCTATACACACACACCTTATCCCAAATCACTCTTCCACCATGAGCTAAAATACCAATGCAGCCAAATTGCTACACTATCATAACAGAACAATTAAAAAAAATTAAATCTTCCACACCAATAGCATTAAATATCGCCAACTGAACTACCCAGTACCAAATGACAACAGTATGCAACCCCACATTAACACTGAAGAGCGTCACACCCCCCCAACCCCCCCCCAATAAAAATGACTACCCTCCGGCCCACCCATTTCTCAATAATGCTCAGACATGCTAAAGAATGAAAACGAAATATCGAAGCGCTGTGCTTCTCCAACGTGGTCAACTGCTCCCATGCAGACTACTACTGGCTATATACCAGATCTCAAATTCACATACAACACTGAACTTTGATTTAAAAAAAAAAAAAAACATTGGTTTACAAATCGAAGGTTTATCCACCCCACCATCTACTGAAGCAGAAGCACCATCAGACCACTATAGAAATCGTATAAAGCTGCAGGATCGATTTAAGCAGGCAACAAAGAGAAGCATCAATTGGGGGGAAGCATTTGCAATGCTATAGGTCTCGCATTTAAATTTTTTAAATTTTTTTTTAGAGTTGCAGCTATTGGCGTTATGGGATTTTTTCTTATGCATTTTGTAGTGGAGTGGATGTATGTGAAGGCAATTGTATGTTCTACAATAAATGTAAAGGGAAGCATGATGGTCGGATCTGGTGTATGGGGCAATTCAGCCGCCATGTGCGCCATATAAATATAATGCGCTGAATGATTGGATTGTGTACTTGGCATTCACACTATCGGCTTCCAGTGAAAGCTATCCAAAGCAAATGGCAATGAAGGCGATTTTGCATTCCTTTATAGTTTGCTAAATATCAAAGGAAGCATACCCATCTAGCTGAATGCAAAAATTACTTGTACAATGAGCTGTCTAGTAGTGCCCCCAGTTATATGTCCCCATTGGTATTTTTAACTGGACCTCAAACAATACTATTCTACATACGTCTTGCTTCCGATGCTCCTGCTGCAATTTAAATGTTCTTAGAAAAGCACCACACTGCACCTCTGTGGAGGTTTTCCTTATATACAGTGCCTAAAATAAATAAAATGGGAAGTTCTCTGAAGGATTTCACACAGATCTGTGAATATAGCTGATTTATGCCTTTCTTGAAATGCCTTCTCCAACATAATGCATGCATATTTGGCTCTTTCCATATAGTTTCTGTTCGGCAAGCTTTCGCCTTTGGGAAACTACTGTCGCCAGTCCTGATTCATGTGCAGTGAGATCTGGGGACCACTAGTTGGCAACATTAGAAGAAAATTAAAATACATTGTTAACATCAGAATGGCTGCAAAGCTCTCGCTTGAGAAAGAAAAGGTGACCGTGGGGAAAACTACATTTCATGTGGGTTTGCCTAAAAGCAGGGTAGAGAACTACACCGAGCAGAAGTGAAAAGGCATAAATCTTGCCAAAAATAAAACACGACAAAAGGGTCAAAACAGAACGAGGCGAATTGCTTAGTTGTACTGAAGCTCTATCATACACAAACCCCTGACATACAGAGGCACACCAATCCAAATGTGTAGCCACCAGGAAGGAGGATGTGGTGTAACTTCTAGAGCTGCAAACTTTGGACCTGGGGAACAGGGTTAGAGTCTCGGGAAAACTGACTTTTAAGAAATAAACATAATGTAAATACATGACGAACACATGGGGAGAACTACATTTAGTGTGGAAGTGTTCCAGTGTCAATGTAAAACTAGCAGCAGACGGCAAATAGCATCAATTAAAGAAGCAGGAGAGAGAAGGAGGCAGCCGAAGGGGAGAAAGCAAGCGTCAGTAGTAAATTGTAAACAAGCAGTTGCAGGAAAGCATGTCGTGCGTGTGATGGGAGAAAGTCATTAACAAGCATTGGCATAGCCAATAGGTCTCACCTTTGGGACCTTATAAGTGTTTAGCCATGCAACAGTTGATGTTGTTGCACCAAGGATATTGTGCTGCATAACTAAATACTTATAAGGTCCCAAAAGCGAGACCTATTGGCTATGCCAATGCTTGTTTTTACTTTTATGTTTGTACCACTTCCTCATTCATGCACCCACATACAAAGTGTTCTGAGGCCCTCAATGGGTAGTTTGTAGCACTTTACAGAAAAAAATAAGTGATGCAGAATGACAATTACCTATAATCCTAGTGCGCCGTTATGCTATCTACATTGCATTCAGGAAAAACAAATCTCCTCCTATGAGTTCAGTGAAAAGTACTAACTGCCTCTAACTGACCTCTTTGCACTGGAGGACTCTGAAGGATCCTGTCTGCCTTAAAACATTCGGTCCAGTTATTTTGTTTGATTATATATACATTTTTAGGTCGAGTCTCGAGTAGCGCGCAAGCGCTGCTCTGCGAGACTTTGTTAGGGGCTTCTGAAAGCTGACCAGACGCTCGTGCGTCATGGCCTTTTCCCTGCGGTTACCCGCACGGCAGACATCTGTTTCCAATTATTGTGCCCAGACGCGTGCGCGATAATTGAAAACACATGCCGGCCGTGCGGGTAATCGCAGGCAAAAGGCCATAACGCAAGAGCGTCTGGTCAGCTCAGCAGGCTGCCGCGCTCGCTCGCCCCCGCTCCTCTCTTGTTTCTTTCTGTT
Organism: Calotriton arnoldi; assembly: GCA_963921515.1. Lineage (NCBI taxonomy): Eukaryota > Metazoa > Chordata > Amphibia > Caudata > Salamandridae > Calotriton > Calotriton arnoldi. The sequence goes on from CAWUFW010017199.1 coordinate 51,410, forward strand.
GCAGAAAATCAATTTAATTCTGCTGCAAACCATGGTCTCTCCCTGCTTGTAACAAAATGTTTCATTCGCGTCATCGGGAGAGGAGGTTCTGATTTTAACTTTGCCAGGTCACTCAGCTGAGCCTCTTTTAATGTGCTGTATTGTTTATCTACAAAATCTGCTTATTGTTTTCGTTCGTGTTTTCATTAATAATGTACATGATTTTCTTTCTGCGCCAAATTATGTGCACTACCAGCCAATGTAAGTGTTTTTTAATGTGATTGGTGCTGTGCAAGTAATATTCAATAACTGCACGTTTATGTAATGTCAGGCTATGAAAAATAGTGCGCTTCCTTTGTCTTAAACATTATAAAAGACATACGTTTTGGGGAACAGCTAGCTTTTTATTCATTTTAGTTTTAGCTACAGAGCTGTGAGGGTTGGAGAGTGATCTTTTGGGGTTTTCTTTAGAGACAGAATCTATGTCAGTCTAATTTCAAATTTATTTAGATACTTATGATTATGCTAATTCTTTAGATTCATTAACTACTTTTTGTTTTCTGTAAAACTATTTTTGAATAAACCTACGAGGTTTACAACTTTAGAATTTAGTTGTGTGCAGGTTTGATTTATAGCCTTGGACCAAGATTCAAAAGCGTCAAAAGAAGTCTGTATTAGGAGGGTCACGTTTAGTGATGATCAGGGGGTCCATGCATGTGCTGTGCCCCAGGCTGTATATTGTGTTTAGTTAGTGTGAGTGCATGGATGTAGTGCCCCTCCTGGGAGGGATGCCTATCCATTAACTAGCACATGGCAGAGTGCTTCCTGTCAGTCTCAGGATGGCATGGAAAGCTGTGAGAACTTGCAGCGTGGCACAGATGGGTGCTACATTGATGACATATGTATTTAGGGAAGCTCTATAGAGTGGTGAAGCAGGTGAAGTGACCACCACACCCCTCTTCCTGTGCTCTTTGTTCAAACACCCCTCCTTCTCTTCCCCTTCATGGTAAGGCTCTTCCTTTTCTTGCTCGAGAACAAGGAGGTGCTCCACGGTGACATGTTGGTGCACTATGCATAGAATTGATAATACATGCGAGTCTTGCTGGAAAAGAATGCACTATGCCCAATTATTCATTCAATTGTTCCAGGACCACATAGTGCTCGGATGTGTCCTTCCTGGAAAAATGCAGGTGGTGTTCAAAGCACTAATAAATAAGTGTATCCTGCTGGAAAATAGTACATTATACCAGGTTCTACTTTTTCTTGCCCCAAAACTTCGAGGTGCCCTAGGATGCTGAAAAAGTAGCATGTGGTGCAATAGAAAGTGAAAATACTTATGTTTCTTGTATGCAAATTATAGGATGTTCCCAGTTCTTATCCTGCTCTGTCTCCAGAGCCTTGAAGTGATCTAAAATACCTATAATAGGCCACAGTGACTATAAATAAATGAATCTGTCTCTTATCCATGAAGGATAGCGTTAGCCCGGCTCTTTCTTATGTCCTGCCAGAGATTCGAAATGTTCTAAAAGGGAATAGTCTCAACATGTCGATATACATAATACCAATAAATAACCAGCGTTGGCATAGCCAATAGGTCTCGCCTTGGGGACCTTATAAGTGTTTAGCCATGCAACGGTTGATGTTGTTGCACCAAGGATATTGTGCTGCATAACTAAATACTTATAAGGTCCCAAAAGCGAGACCTATTGGCTATGCCAATGCTTGTTATTGTTCCCTTTGCATTTTGAAAATTGAAAAGGGATTGATATGGCAGAGTGGTTGTGATTTTTAAATTGACTTCTCTGGATGAAGTGATCAATGGCATCCATAGGTTAAAAAGGGGCAAATCGCAATATACTTGAGCTACAAAATCTTACGACTAGTTCTGACACTGCTCCCCGTTCAGTTCTTTAATACGTTTAGACAGATTTCCTATCGCACTACAAGCTAGATACAGCTATGTTTGTCATCCCCAAGCTATGCAAGGGCCACTCGCAGTGTGGCTCATATAGATCCTTATTTCACTAGACTGAACCCATTACCCAGTATTGGTTGAACCCAACCTGTTGAGGGTTCATGTAGGGTCGCCAATGTTAGGACACTACCAAGAATATTCTCCATATAGGGAAAATGAAGAGAACTCCCAAAAGCCTTCTGCTCCAAAGGTTGGATGTACAAAAAAAGCTTTAGATGGAGTTAATTTGTCATACATGCAACACCTGGTACCCTCCCTGAGGTTTGTGACAGTTTTTGGTAAATGGTTGTGGGCTAGCTACCAAAATCTAGTAAGGCATATCGTGGTCAATGGCAAGACTTTACAGTACATTATGGTTGGAATTGGCAAAAGCCATGCTGTACCTTGTCCTCACTTATATTTGCACTCACCCTAGATTCCTTTGCTAACTGTGTCTGATGAGAGATCAGCATCAAGGGAATTTAGACTGGTGCCAATGTCTTGAAGCTCACTGTTTGCAGATGACATTCTAGTCTCCATAGCTGGCGTCTTTGTCTATCCCCCACATACTGAGGGAGCTGGGCCACTCCCATGAAGTGTCTGGTTATAGGATTAACATAACTAAGTCGTAAGCACTACTCTCAATAAGTCATTGGAGCAAAAGGCAGCACTGCGCTCATTTGCTGGGCGGCCACGTCTGTAAATTACATAGGAACACCTTGTCCGTCACACAAGCTGTTGCTCTAAATGATTTCCTGCTCCTGAGGGACATTGTAAAAGAGCAACAGAGAAGGCACATGCGCCACTTCTCTAAGTAGATAAGGTGGTAGTAATAACGATGACCATACCGCCTATGATACTTTGCTTTCTCTAGACCATGCCACTATTGCTACCATAACAAATAATAAAGCAATTTCAGCTACTTATTGATTTCATATGGGGTGGCAAGAAACCAAGAGTGGGCACTAGACTTCTATACCACGTGGCAGCCTAGGGTGAGCTAGCCTTGCTGAACCTAGCATGTTACTTACAGGCAGTACACTTCTGTTACCTATTCACAAGATGGAAAAGCAGTAATGCTTTGTAGATCACCTTTTCACTGAGACTGACTTATGGGTAGTCCCGGGCTAGAGGAAAAGATTAGAAGATGAGATATTTACTCTTCCCCAACCGAAAGAATCTCTTTAGAACTAGGGAATAAGCTGGCAGTAATGAAGGATTTCCCCTCTTTTCCGCTTCCATTACCCTCATCTCAACAACCAAACTTTTTCACCTGGGTTAGATAGAAATGAGGTTAGAGAATGGAAGGAGACTAAATGCCTAATGATGAGCTAATTGTTTCACAAACGGCAAAAAAGCCTTTTGAGGAAATTAAGAGAAGCAATGGTCTACTAGAAAAAGTTTCCACTATCTCCAGGTGCGCCATTTACTCTTGCGCTGACAGTTTGAGAGGGGGCATCACAAGGAACTCGCAGACTTTGTAAGATGGTTGAACGATGGGAATCGGGACACACGTGGTCATGTATAAGTTGATTCCTGTGGCTGCACCTTTAAGCAAGAGCTCAGGCTAGAAGATATGTGAAAAGGAGCTAGGCAAGCAGTTCAGTGATAGTGTGAAGGCGTTTGTGTTTGGGTCAGAGTAGGCATGTGCACCATACAAGGGAGCGAAACCTTACTTTAGCTATACCAAACTCTAAAATATTGCATGGATCAGAAGTAAGCCAGACAACTGCTTTAGTAGGTATGGAGTGACGGTTGCTCTAACCATGCCATTTGTGGCATTACCCAAAGCTGGGTAGGTTTTAGGAAGTTATCTTAATGGCAAAATATGCTTGGAGTAGATGTCTTGCAGATCCAGGACAGATCCTCCAATACCACAGATGGAAATCTTTCAAATTGCAGGCAGAGAAACGGCTAATACTGGCAATATTGAAGCAGTACAAACCATCTTGTGAATTTGGAGTAGTACAGGTGAGCCCTCCTTCAGAGACTAAATGACATGTATTTAGGTAAACCTGAGGATGGAAATAAAATTACAAAAACAAGAGTGAGGCCTTTGACATAGATTGGCTGTGCTTCCCAGGATGCCTGCAAAAGAAATTTTAAGAGCTGTCATGCCCATAATATCTCTGCTTTATACTAGTAGAGAACTTTCATTTTCTGCTCGGCATTTAGACACATCCGAGCGCAGAAATCCAGATCATGCCTTTGAAAGATCTTGATCCTAGTACGGGTGCTCTAAACCCATAGACCCTTGTGTTAGATCTACTGGAGTAAGGTTTGAGGGTTGGGGCTCATTCTGGCTTTTGTGGGAAAGCTATGTTCCTCCCCGCTGACTGGAAGGTTGTAGGCAATGGTATGTCTACTGAGAAATGCAAATACAATTTGTTAATCCTAAATTGGTTTGTTTTTATTATTTATGGGGAGGGAAAACAAAGTAACACCAAAGTGGACCTTTATGTTCGTGATGTGTAGCTGTAGATACACACGCTGTGCATACTCCTGCCATCTAGTGTTGGACTCGGATGTGCGCAAGTTGTTTTTCTTCAAAGAAATCTTTTGAGTCACAAGGTATAGTGTCTCCACCTATGATTGGTTATGCGCATAGGCATCAGCTCCATTGTTAGATTGTTTTCTTTCTCTGCCATCTAGTTCAGACATTTTCCGTCGAGCTCTGGTACGACGCAGCATGGTGTTCTTGCTGGGCCCATTGATTTACATCTATCTAGTCAGTTGAAGAAACCGCGTATCTACTGTAAGTTCTTAATATTAAGTCATCTTTGCTTCATTTTCCACGGTCGACCACTTCGATGCCTGGCCCCTTGGTGCCTCCTTCCACTCCTCGACACCGGAGAATACGCCGGCTACTGCCGGCAGTGTCGAGCGAAGTGTCCCAGGACAGACCTACATCAGATTTGCAACCTTTGTCAATCACGAGACCATCAGGAGGGCTCTTGCTTGGCTTTCCTTGCCTTCTGAAATAAAAATACCCTTGGGTACTGTTGGGATCGTCTTGCATCAGCATCCATGGCGCGCCGCCATTCAGAAGACCCTCTAGACCTGTTTGTGGAACAGGAGACCGAGTCTGAACAGCAGCCAGAGGCTTCTGGGACAGAAATACAACTGTCTGACCTGGAACAGGACTCTGCCTCCGATGTTGACGAGCATCCACCCCTTTCAGCCTCCTTGTACATAAACAGCCGCACTGAGTCCCGGTGCCCCACCTCCCATCCCTCAACACCACTCTGAAACCGAGCATCACCTTTGAGAAGGTCGAGTAGCGAGCTCACAGGCCATTCATGAGGCCTCCAGTCTGCCACTGTCAGACGGCTATGGTCTGCATCGATGTACTGAGTCGGAGCTGAGGGAAGTACAATGTTCGATGTCGAAGCATAACTCCAAGAAACACCCTTCGACAACAGGCTCTTCTGCTCTGGATCCAAAACTGCCCTTGAAGGCGATCTCCGCATCAAAGACTTATGAGCCGAAATCTGGTTCGGTGCCGGCAGCCCACTGGACTACCTCGGTTCCGAGAAAGAAGACATCCAGAGCAGCATCCTCTGTCACCTTCAAGGATAAGGAGCAACCTATCCTCCAGCGGCTCCAAGACGAGCTCAACACCAAGCAACAATGTATTCATATTCAGGCTGGGACTGGGCGAATTCTGGCCAAGCTTGTTCTTAAGGAAAAACTCTTTCCCTCCAAAGAGAAAATTTACTTTTGAGGAGACAATCGATCCACCCTTGGACCAACCGCCTATAAAGCCTTGGCAAGAGCAGATCCCTACCACATCCTGTGCCACCTCCACCTCACCTTTCACCTCCTCCTCCCAAGCTCTCACAACATCCACGCCCAGCTTCTGCACTGCTACCAGTGTGAACCCTTCACCAGAGTTCCCTCAGGGTTTCCCTTTTTCAAGGTTTGGAGTGTTTGTCCTAGGTCTCCCTATGACCCGTATGACAAGCCATACGACCCCCAACCCCATGATGACCCATGGGATGATTATGTTGTGGCCTCCACAGGTGACGTTGATCCGGACCAATGTCCGTCCAGCCCTCCCCTCTGGATGATACCACTGCGTATCGGGTGCTGCAGAGTGCGGCAGCTTACCACAAAGTTGATATGCACAAACAGCCTGAAGAGGATGACTTCTTTATGGAGACTCTATCTTCCAAACAAAGGCCCATGCATTACCTCCTGATGCATAAAGGGATGCTCAAATTGGTCACTGACATCTTTATAGAACCAGTTAAGTCCCATGTCATCAAGCCGAGGGTGGACAAGAAGTTCAAAGCTTTCCTCTCTGTCCCTTCTTACATTAGGGGACAACTGCCACCTAGTTCTCTAGTACTTCACACTGCATGGAAAGGTGCAAACTCCCAGGGCATGGGTGATGCCCCCCCGATGGAGAGAGCAAGAATATTGATGCAGCGGGGAAGAGGGTAGCGGCTCATTGGCGTATTGCTAATGTGGTTGGTTTACTCTCTCGGTACGACCGTGCCCCCTGGGACAAGATGGAGGAGTTGTCGTAACTACTCCCGCCCAAGACAAGAAGAGAGGTCAGGAGTTGATAACGGAGGGGAAAATTATCTCCAATACCAACATCCAGGGCACCTTGGATGCAGCAGACACCTCTGCTCGGGGCATCAATACCAGTATCCTTCTGCACAGACATGTAATGCTGCGTGTTTCTTGTTTTAAACCAGAGGGTCAGCAGCATCTGGTTAACTGCTATTAGACGGTGAGTAATGGAGCCAAAGCCACCACTCGAGACGTTCACATCCTTCCCCAGGCAGCAGCAGTAGCAAACACCCTCTCGGGGGTACTGTAGAGGAGGATATAAAGGCAACAATGATACAGGCAGAGGGAAAGACGCAGCCCCCAAAGGGGCTGCACCTGCCAAGCAGTGACTCAGTTACCCTTCCTCCTGACCATTGAACACCTGCAGGGGAAGGTTGTAGTGGTTTCTATCTCAGTGGGTTCTAGATCTAGCAGAGGGGTGATGTCTAGAACTCATCCAGACACCACCAAACATCTCTCCCCCTGCAAACACAAACTGTCCCCAGAACATCAGCGCCTGCTCCAAGAAGAGATGCATGCACTGCTCAGCAAAGGGACCATAGAAGCAGTGCCCCTCCCACCAGGGCAAAGGGGTATACTCCCTAATCCTTCTCATTCCAAAGAAAGACAGGTCCTCAGGCCCATCCTCGACCTAGGCCCCTCAAGTTCATCTTGTCTGAGCACTTTCACATGGTAACACTCCAGGATGTTATCCCTTTCCTACTGCAAGGCAGTGACTTCTTTCAACCTGAAGGGCTCCTATTTTTACAACCCCATCCACCCTGCACATCAATGATTCCTCCTGATCGTTGTAAGTGGTCAATATTACCAGTACAAGGTGCTTCCCTTTGGAGTGACCACAGCTCCCAGGGTGTTCACAAAGTGTCTAGCAGTGGTAGCTGCTCATCTCAGAAGGAGCGACCTCCACAGGTTCCTTTTCCTGGACGATTGGCTCATCAAGAGTGCAGAGCAACAGCAGTGTCTAGTGCGCACACCCAGACCACCATCCATCCATCTCTTATGCAGTCTAGGGTTTACCATCAATGTTGTCAAGTGCCACCGCCAGACCCTGCAGGTACAACCCTTCACGGGTCCTTACTCGACTCTTGTTTAGGGAAAGCATTCCCGAGCCCAGCAAAAGTCCAAGCAGTCCAAACGGTGCTCCCTCTATTTTAGCCAGAATGCCAGGTAACGGTCGGGTAGGTCATGTGCCCTCTTGATAAGATGGCTTCTTGCATTGCTATCGTCCCATATGCCAGGTTACACATGTGCCCATTGCATGAGTGCCTAGCAGCGCAATGTTCACAAGCGGAGGATCAGTGGGAGGATCTAGTTTTGATCTGTTGCCATACTCCCCGATCTCTGCAGTGGTGGCATACCACCAACCTCTTGTGGAGATTACCCTTCCTGGCCCAAGTTCCACAAATAAGCATTATAACAGACACCTTGCTCACTGGGTGGGGAGAGCACCTCCTTGAGTTCACTGTTCCAGGGCGGTGGACGTCCGATCAACGGAGCCTCCATGTCAACCTCCTGGAGTTGTTGGCAATCCAGCTAGCCTTCTGAGCATTCCTTCCACTCATTCTGCACAGGGTGCTTGTAGTCCAGATAGACAGCACTGCCATCATGTTCTACCTGCAGATCAAGGCAGCACATATTCCTTGCAGTTGTACGGTCTAGCCCAGAGCATTTGGTGGTGGGGGATACATCACACGATCAATCTCCTCTTATAGTACGTTCCAGTAGTGGGCAAAGATTTTGCAGACCTGCTCAGCAGGATGCATCAACGGGTTTTCGAATGGCAAATCCACCCCCAAATCCGGGTCCTGAACTTTGTGATGGGGGTTCCTGCACATAGACCTGTTCGCCACTGCACAAAATGCCCACACTTCATGTGCAGACTCAAAAACCCACAGTCCGTGGGTAATGCACTATGGATGAACTGGTCAGGGATATTTGTCTACACTTTTCCACCTCTCCCACTTATTCCATTAGTGGTCTGCAGGCTTCGGCAAACATCCCTCACTCTTATCCTGGTAGCCCCAACCTGGGGGCAGCGATGGTTCACCACCCTCCTCCATCTGCCCCTAGTGCCTCTCGAGAAGCTGTCCAACAGGCAGAATCTTTAGACACAATATGAGTACGCTCAGATACCCCAAACCGCTCAAGCGATCTTCCTCCTGTTGTCCTAGATTTTAAGTATCTCAAACTTCCCTCAGAATGTATGGCTGTCCTTAAAGAGGCACGTAGACCTACAACCAGAGTCTGCAACATGGCCAAATGTAAGAGGCTTGTGCACTACTGTCTCCCTAAACAGACTGCCCCCTTCATCTGACATTGTTTATTACCTGCTTCATCTTCAGAAATCAGGCCTTGCATAAACCTCTCAGACTCCATTTAGTGTCTGCTGCTGTTTAACAAATCAACAAGATACCTCTCTTCAGAGCCTTTGTCAGCAAGGCTTTTGTGCAGGTACTCAAATGGGTTATCCCACTAAGGGCCCCACCGGTGCCAGTGTAGAACCTCAACATTGTCCTAACCAGACATACAGGGCCTACCTTTGAACCTTTATATTAATATTCCTTACAGTTCCTCTCTTGAAAAGTAGCCTTCCTATTAGTGATCACGTCTCTGAAACGTATCAGTGAACTACAGGCTCTTATCCTAGAAGAATGTTTCTTCAAGTCCACTCAGACAGGTTAGTTCTTAGGACAAAGCCCAAGTTCCTTCCTAAAGTGATTTCTAGCTTCCACCTCAGTCATACTATAGAACAACCTTTGTTCTTCCCACAGCCAGAATCCGTAGTGGAATGCACTCTTCATGCTCTGGGTGTCAAGAGCACTTATGTATCACTTATGTATTATAAGCCTTTTCAAAAACCACAATATCTCTTGGTTTCTTTATCAAAGCCACACAAAGGAGGCGCTCTCTCCAAATCCAGGATTGCATGTTGCTTAGTTAAATGTATACAGACGTGCTACACCAAAGACCTTTGCCTGCCCCTCCCAGACCCCATTCAACCCATAAATAAGGAACTTTTGTGGCTTTCCTAGGCAGTATTCCTGTAGCTGACATCTGTAAAGCAGCTACTTGGTCTACCCACACACACTGACTAAACATTACTGTGTGGATGTTTTAGCCCGCCAACAAGCCAGAGTTGACCAGGCTGACTGAAGTACACTTTTCCAATCTTCTGCATCGTCCTACGGCTAGCCATCACTTAAAGGGGGGACTGCTTTACAATCTGTGCACTGCATGTGTATTTACAGCTACAGATGCCACGAATGGAAAATGTTACTCTGTAGGCATCTGTTTATGGCATGTAGTGCTGTAGATTCACATGCGCCCACCCTCCGCCCCGGAAACCCTTGGATGTTGCAGTGTATTTCTTATTGCTTCGTTTTCCCTTTCTTTGCCATGGTCATCTTTCATGTATCCTTATGCTCCATGTTTGTCCACTCCCTTTGGGCGGAAAAAACAATCTAACAATGGAGCTGATGCCCATGAGAATTATCTATCGTGGGTGGAGTCACTAAACCTCGTGACTGGAAAGACTTCTGCGAAAACAACTTGAACATGTCGGAGCCCAACACTAGATGGCAGGAGTATGCACAGCACTTGAATCTATAGCACTGCATGACACAAACAGATGCTTACAAGGTAAGTTACAGTTTCTTTATTCTCTTATTTATTATAACTATTTTTGTTTTAAAATGTTCTAAGATCAACTACAGAGGCAGGGATATTGAGTTCTTATTAATTTTACAGGTTATCCATGATGGGGGATCCAGGTTAGTTATGTAGTTTTCCCTCTGTTGTAATGCTAGTTTGAGTCCTGGATCAAAGAGTATCTAGTATCTTCGTTTGAGTGAAAAGAGTACTGTTGCCAGGCAGTACAAGAATGTTTATTGTTCTTGCACATGTGTATTTCTTCAATTTTATATAGACAAACTCGGCTCAAGTGCATTGAAACTGTTTACATGAGCCCAAGATTATATTACACAAGATCAAAATTTTATATATATTTGTTCGAGGCATATGAGCTGTAGATCATATGCTATGCATAGATCGCCATCTAGTGTTGGGTCTGGATGTTTGCACTTTGTTTTTCTTCGAAGACGTCTTTCCAGTCACGAGGTAGGTGTCTCCTCCTTTCGGTGATCGTGCGCATGGGCATCGACTCAATTGTTAGATTGTTTTTTTCCGCCATCGGGTTCGGACGTCTTTCATTGCGCTCCGGTTCGACACCGTTCCTTCAGTTTCCCTCGGTACGCAAGATACTCACCCTCGACAGTATTGTGTTCGATCGCGTCTCCCTTTCTATCGCGTATCGTAATTACTTAAAATAATCTTTTGAACGCAAAGTTCGTGGAAGGCCGTCTGGCCTACCCGTGTCGGGTCGACCTGCAGTTGATGGAACGAACTCTCTTCAAATTCTGCCCTCAGTGCCACGCGAAATACCCGCGCACCGATTCACACGAAGTGTGTAATCTGTGTTTGTCCCCCGAACACAAAGAACAAGACTGCGACGCGTGCCAGGCTTTCCAAGAAAACACTTTGCGACCGTCGGGCTCGACGTCGCGACATGCAGAGCCAGCACACAAGCTCCATTCCGGACATCTTCGGTCAACAGTCGGACGAAGAGGCTGGCGAGTCCATGGGAACAGAGGAGGACCAGGAGCCGGTCGCCATCTCAGAATTCGAATACGACCAAGAGGAGGACATCCCACATGGTCAACGTACCGTGAGTACACCTCCCCCCTCCTCCCAGGAAACAATTTCAACAAAAAAAAAAGGCTCCAGTCCAACCCGCGCCCTCGGGCCCCGGTCGGCACCGAGATCGCGCTTCTGACGCCCCGCCCTCTGGCTCTGCATCAAAGCCTACCAAAAAGCCTTCCGGCTTCGAAAAGACTCCTACCAAACCGGGTTTGGAGCTCAGACCTTCGGGGTCGAAACACAAGTCCGGTACTGACTCCCACCATTCGGCCCCGAAAAAATTGTCGGATCCGAAGACATCAACGGTTTCGACTCCGGCACCGAAAATTTCGGCGCCGAAACAGACAGAAGTGCAGAAAACAGCTACAAAGCCCAGTTTCGATGCCCCGGTTGAAAAACCGGATCCGAAACAAAAGCTTTTGTATATCCACCCACAGACTGGCCATATCACCACTAAAGTGACTCTAAAAAGGACTGATGCAGAAGAAGAATATCGCATCCCTTTAAAGAAGAGATCTGTTGGAACCAACCCTTCCCCTCCTCCTCTTCCTCCACCTATTCTTCCTTCATCACCACCTTCCCCTCAGCTTCAACCAATTTCACCTGAACATTTACCACCACATACACCTGACAGCCAAGATGATGGGGATGATGATCAGGATAAGGATGATGATCAGCCATTACAAGACCCATGGGACGATTAGAACACCAATTCACCCACGGGCAATGATCCCGACCTGTACCCTACCAAACCCTCTCCACCAGATGATAGTGTAGGCTACATTGAGTTATTGGGTAGAGCTGCCAACTACCATGGGGTGCAGCTACATAAGGAGTCATTAGAAGAGGATTTCCTCTTTGAAACCCTCAGTACCACACAGAAGTCATCAAATACACTACCCATGCTTAAAGGGATGGTCAGGCATGTAGATGACATTTTTAATGACCCAGTCAGAGCTCGTATTCTCACCCCTAGAGTGGACAATAAGTACAAGCCAGCACCATCGGACCCAGTATATATAAGGGGACAATTGCCACTAGACTCCCTGGTTGTGTCCAATGCAAGAAAAAGAGCCAACTCCCAGACAACAGCAGAGGCTCCACCTCCTGATAAGGAATTAAAACTTATTGATGCTTCTGGGAAAAGGGTAGCTTCTCAAGCAGCCAATTTCTGGCCTGTCTCCAACACTCAGGCACGGTTAGCGCGATAAGACCATGCTCACTGGGACGAAATGGAACAACTGATCCAATATTTACCCCGGTAACACAAATCAAAAGCACAGGATCTGGTTCACGAAGGGCAACTTATTGCTAACAATCAAATAAAATGCTCTCTAGATGCTGCAGATACTGCTGCTAGAGCTATAAACACTAGTGTCCTTTTAAGAAGGCATGACTGGCTCCGTATATCTGGTTTTACACCTGAGGTTCAAACCTCCATTTTAAATACCCCATTCGATAAGGATCATCTATTTGGCCCAGTAGTAGATTCTTCACTTGAGAAAATGAAGAAAGATACTGAGGTAGCCAAATCTTTTGGAGCCCTTCAATCCACACAGGGTCGTGCTTCCTTTCGACGCTCCTTTTACCGAGGAGGTTCCAAAAATACCTAATCGGAAGCCACCTCCACCTAGAAGGGCAATAACCAACCCTCTCCATCTAGGGGTCATTTCAGGGGAGGTTACAGGGGTAACAACGGTAAGGGCAGGGGCGGGGTTCAAACACACGCAACTCCCCCACCAACACAAAGCAGTGACTTGCCTTCACTTCCCCCCGACCACTCAACACCTGTCGGGGGAAGACTGTCGGATTTTCTACCAATCTGGCAATCAATAACAGACAATTGGGTACTCCAAATTATCCGTTCTGGTTACTGCCTGGAATTTATCAACACGCCTCCAAATATTCCACCGAAGCCCCACAAACTATCACCAGACCATCTATACCTCCTCAAACAAGAGGTTCAGTCTCTACTTCTAAAAGGGGCTATAGAGCCTGTGTCGCCCCAACATCACGGGTCGGGCGTATACTCCTTTTATTTCCTAATTCACAAAAAAGACTGGTCTCGCAGACCAATTTTAGATCTCAGAGAACTCAACCGGTACATTCAGTTAGACCATTTCCACATGGTGACACTTCAACAGGTACTTCCTCTACTACAGAAAGGCGACTTTCTATCTACTCTAGATCTAAAAGACGCCCACTTTCATATACCAGTTCACCCTGCTCATCGCAAATTCCTCAGGTTTGTGATAGCGGGTCAGCACTATCAGTTCAGAGTACTCCCATTCGGTGTCACCACCGCCCCCAGAGTCTTCACAAAGTGTCTGCCGGTAGTAGCTGCTCACCTAAGGAGACAAAGCATCCACGTCTTCCCGTACTTTGACGACTGGCTCATCAAAGCCAACACGTACCAACAATGTCTGCAGCACACTTTCAGGACAATTCGGTTACTGCATCAACTAGATGTTCACAATCAATGTACCAAAGTCACATCAACCAACCAATACAAAGGACTACCTAGGAGCCACAATAGATATTAAAAAAACTCTCGCTTTTCCCAGCTCAGCCAGAATTTGAAATATTCAGGCTTTAGTTCTCCGCTTTCAATCCAACCATTGGATTCCAGCTCGAGATTACATGCAGCTACTGGGAATGATGTCATCCTGCATCATGATCGTTCCCATGCCAGACTGCACATGCGTCCACTTCAAGAATGCTTTGCAAGTCAGTGGAACCAGTCGCACGGTCTATTGACCGATCTAGTGTTGGTAAACGGCCGTACTCATCTCTCTGCAGTGGTGGAACACACAAAATTTATCAAAAGGACGGCCGTTCATAGACCCGGTTCCACAGATAGTACTGACAGCGGACGCGTCCCTCACTGGCTGGGGAGCTCATCTACAACAGCACACAGTGCAAGGCCTGTGGAGCCAACAACAGAAGTTGCTCCACATCAATCACCTAGAGCTGCTTGCAATATTTCTAGCACTCGAGGCGTTTCAAACTCACCTACAGGGCAAAACTGTCCTAATTCGTACAGACAACATGACAGCCATGTATTACATACAAAAACAGGGGGGGGGAGACGCACTCTCTCCAACTGTCCCACTTAGCCCAAGACATCTGGAGGTGGGCCATTCACCACAAACTTTATCTCCTAGCTGAACACCTCCCAGGAGTCAACAACCAGATTGCAGATCTCCTCAGCAGGCAGAGGCAGCAAATGCACAAATAGGAACTCCACCCTCCGGTCCTCAATCAATCAATCAATCAATCAGGCGTTTGTTAAGCACGACTACTCACCTGTAAGGGTCTCAAGGTGCTGGGGGGGGGGTTGGCAGGTTCCAGTCCATCGGGGGCGGGGGGTCTGTCGAAGAGCCAGCTTTTGAGGTTTCTTGCGAAGATGGGGAGCGATGCGGTCTGTCTGAGGTGGAGTGGAAGGGCGTTCCAGGCTCTGGCCGCGAGGAAGGAGAAGGAGCGGCCTCCCGATCTGGTCTTTCTGGTGCGGGGGACCACGGCGTAGGAGAGCTGGGCTGATCGTAGGGTCCTTTGGGGTGCGTGGAATTTGAGTAGGCTGTTCAGGTATGCTGGTCCGGTGTCGTGGAGGGCCTTGTGAGCGTGGGTGAGCATCTTGAAGGTGACTCTAGCTTCGATGGGGAGCCAGTGGAGTGTGCGCAGGTGCTGGGAGATGTGGCATTGTCTTGGCAGGTCGAGGACCAGTCTTGCGGCGGCGTTCTGGATGTTCTGTAGCTTGCGGGTGAGGTTTTTGTTCCGACGTAGAGTGCGTTGCCATAGTCGAGTCTGCGTATTAGGGTGCGGTGAGGTCCTCTTTCCATACTTTCAACGTTGGCGAGTCCCTCACATAGACCTGTTCGCCACATACCAAAACGCAAAATGCCCAAACTTTACGTCCAGGTATCCACACCCTTTGTTCAAAGGCAATGCACTATGGATGACTTGGTCAGGGATATTTGCTTACGCTTTTCCGCCTCTCCCACTCATTCCATCAGTGGTTCGGAAACTTAACCAAGCGCCCCTGACACTAATCCTAGTTGCTCCCACATGGGCATGTCAACCTTGGTTCACAACCCTATTGGAACTCTCAGTAGTTCCTCACCAAAAACTAAGTCTTACACCCAATCTTCTCACACAGAGCCATGGAGACATAAAACATCCAGACCCCAGTCAGCTCAATCTGGCGATCTGGCTCCTTAAGTCTTAGAGTTTGGCTATCTTAATCTACCGCCAGACTGCATGAATATTATCGAAGAGGCTAGACGCTCTACCACAAGAGCTTGCTATGCAGCAAAGTGGAAGAGGTTTGTGATATACTGTAATAAGAACAACCTCAACCCGCTTGATGCTTCTGTACAAAAGATTATATGTTTGTTACATCTACAACGTTCCAATTTAGCGTACTCTTCCATATGCTTACATCTATCTGCAATAGCTGCATACTTCCAAAATAGACAACATCTATCTCTTTTTAGAGTACCTGTTATCAAAGCCTTTATGGAGGGACTCAAAAGAGTAATTCCCCCGAGACGTCCACCTGCTCCAGTATGGAATCTCAACATTGTTCTCACCAGACTAATGGGTCCACCCTTTGAGCCACTGCACAAATGTGAACTGCAATTTCTCACTTGGAAAACTGCTTTCCTCGTTGCTATCACATCACTCAGAAGTGTGGGTGAGCTTCAGGCATTAACTATAGAAGAACCTTTTTTTACAAATGCACCAAAATAAAGTGGTTCTTCGGACTAATCCTAAATTCCTTCCTAAAGTCATTTCTGCTTTTCTTATCAATCAATCTGTTGAGTTACCTGTGTTCTTCCCTCTACCAGATTCAGTGGCAGAATGTGCCCTACACACATTAGATGTGAAAAGATCATTGCTTTATTACATAGAAAGGACAAAACCTTTCAGTAACACAAATCAACTTTTTGTCGCTTTTGCTCCACCACACAAAGGCAATCCCATTACAAAATCAGGTATTGCAAGGTGGATAGTCAAGTGCATTCAAATATGCTATGCAAAAGCTAAACGAACGTTAACAGTTCCCCCTAGCGCACACTCTACACGCAAACTAGGGGCTTCTATGGCATTCTTAGGAAATATACCCATAGATGACACATGCAAAGCTGCAACATGGTCTACACCTCACACATTCACAAAACACTATTGTGTAGATGTGTTAGCAAGACAACAAGCTAGAGTGGGCCAGGCAGTTTTACGTACACTATTTTAGACCACTGCAACAGATACAGGTTAGCCACCGCTTTGGGAGATAACTGCTACATAATCTATGCATAGCATATGATCTACAGCTCATATGCCTCGGACGGAGAATGCTACTTACCCAGTATGCATCTGTTATTGGCATGTAGAGCTGGAGTCGTATGCGCCCACCCGCCTCCCCGGGTACCTATACCAGTTGCAGTAACATCTTACTTAGATGCATACATTCATGGACATCTCCTTTTACTACTCTTACTAACTCCATTATCACCCTCTGCGGGAAAACAATCTAACAATGGAGTCGATGCCCATGCGCACTATCACCGAAAGGAGGAGACACCTACCTCGTGACTGGAAAGACTTCTTCGAAGAAAAACAAAGTGCAAACCTCCGGACCCAACACTAGATGGCGATCTATGCATAGCATATGACTCTACAGCTCTACATGCCAAGAACAGATGCATACTGGGTAAGTAGCATTCTCCTTATTTTTACTTTTTTTGTTTTGTCATGGGGCGATTAAGTGATTTGCGTAGAATCACAGGATGTTGAGCAAACGCTGTGACTCAAACATGGTTGTCCAGTTCCAAAGTTGTCAGCTCTGGCTGTTAGGCCAGATCTCCATCCCCTCATATGCATCCACATACTCCATAAGGACTTCTAGTCTAAAAACACAGTCAACAAAATTCCTCTATTTCCATCGGAATTATCATTTAATCTGTTCTGTTTTAAAAGTGCAGGTGCCCACAGCTTTATTTTTAGGTCTAGCCTGTTCAGCGCATGAGCTGCTCTGCCTGGCATGCTGTATTGGAGTATGGACTTGAAGCCCCGCCCACTGTCCCCATATTTGTCATTGGCTTGTGTCATTGTCCTTCGTAAATGCTGGCTTCTGATTCCTTAATAGGCTTGTTAGTCCCTCCTTAGTACCACCTTGTCTTCATTTGTAACCTCCCATGAGGACTGGCCCATTTACTTCGGTTGTTACACGGTAGGTCTTATTTAGTCTGTATGCACTATTTTGTTTAATGAGTTTCTCTTACTGCAGGCTCTACATGCTTTCTTTCAACATTCAGCGTGCCATGCACACTTTCACGGGTTGCTTTTCCAAACACAAATCATTTGTCAACTTAACAAATGCTTTTTTTTTTTTTTTTTAAAGCGCCCCATGCCGCTCTTTCACTTTAATAGTGGCCTCAGACCTTTCTTTAGACACGGCTCGTCTAAAGAAAGGGGCGTGGCCTCTATTAAAGTGAAAGCGCAGCATGGGGCACTTGTGAACAACAAGCATTTGCAATGCAATAGGTCTTGCATTTTAGAGTCTTTGACCTACTGGTATTGTAAATGACGATGCCTTTTATTATTGCAGGCTTAAACACATAAATAAAAGGCATTGTCATTTACAATGACAGTAGCTCAAAATCTCGCAATTGCGACACCTACTGCATTGCAAATGCTTCTTTGTTTTGCCTTCTGTCCAGATGGAAGATGTTAAGATCATCCCTGTAAAATTACATTTATTAATATGTATTGTTGGTATTGCTTTTCAAGGAACCCATGGACGTACTGAACAGCAGTTGCAAATCCTGTGGCAACACAGAAGACAATAGCACCTCTGTAGAAGTAATTGTCCCCAATGAAAGCACTTCATGCACTTGTCCAAGTAGTACAAGCCTGTTGGATTCTCCGAAAATAAAAAAAGGTATGCTTTTATTTATTACAATGTTTTTGTAAAAATAATTACGCTAGTAACGATAGCTTGTGTATTGTTATGCAGCCTGGAGCCCATTGGCACTACGTCTGATTAGAGGGGACAAAAATTAGTAAGCGTTGCTAGCATAAGGACTCTTGCAATTGTTATTTCTTAATGTATTTATTTATTTTTTGATGAATTGGTCAACTGCATCAAAAGGGCTAATCTTTGAGGGCACGGTAAACTGAATTTAAAGTGTATATATATATGTATGTGTGTATGTGTGTGTATATATATATATATATATATATATATATATATATACTCCACGTTTGCTACATGTATGTATGTATATATCCTGTACTTTGACAGCCAAGCACAATTGAATGTGTCGCTGAAATAATACTTGACATTTCTGATCAGACTGATAAATGTGAGTGCTGATTTTCACCACACTGTGCACTTAGTAATAGGTCCTAGTAGTCTTTGTGAATGACAGTTCATATCTATACCAAAAAAGGTTTCACATTTGTTCACATCATACACCCCTTTTTTCTTTTGATGATATTAAATTGAGCAAATAGCAGTATGGAGATTGCATCTGGGTTACCATTGCTTTTTGATGCCTATGTCAGGGTTGGGTTGTCCATTTCAGGATCCTCTACCTATTTGTACTCGTAAGAGGGTTGCTTCCAGGACACTCCAGCACATGTTCCAGGGGAGCATCATTTGGGTGCACTGCTTAGGAGTAGCTCATGGAGGTAATGCACTGAGTTGCAAGTCTAGGCATCCTGCGGTACTAGATTAACTGGTCATCCATAATAAGGTACTGAAAGAAATTCTTCTGGCCCAAAGTGAACAGTAATGGACCACTCTGCAGTCGATAAGACTACTGCCAGAATTCCCAAAGCACACCGAGCATATTCACTCCGGATCGGCTGTGCAAGCCATTCCTCTGTGTTGATTACTTCTGGACTGAGCAACCCACTATTGTCTATGAAGTTATCAGATATGGAACATTTTCCACGTTTTTCCCTGACGCAAGGTCTTCCTACCCATTTGTCTACAGTCAGTGATAATGTACTTGACAATGGGGTTATAACTAAGGAGTCTAATGGTGAAATATATCAGAATACCTTTTCTCTCTAACACATCAGTATTTCTGGTATGGCATGTTACTATCTCTAGAACGAGAAACACAATTATAAAGTTCCTTATGTACCCAACAAGTTTTAATTGTGTATATCCTAGAGCAGAAAATTTGCTGTGAAATTAATATGGACACGACAGACAATATGATGCGCTGTGTAAGTCCAGTCATGCTTTATCCCTGTTTAGATAATTGATCGATCAGAGCTCAGTCTTTAATCTAGATTTTTAATAGACCCTATATAATAAGCAATGGTCTTCATAGATCAAGGCTTTCAATCAATTTAGGGAACACGTATTCATGTTGTAAAGAACAATGCAACAGCTGTGTTATAACAGAATAATTATGAAGGATTTAGCATCATTACTTCTGTCGGCTTGCAAAATAGTCTCTGTACTTCAGAATAGCATTTTCATCTTATCTTAAGGGAGAAAAGCATTGAGAAGCAGGTTTTCCAGAAGACTTTCCCTCTCTTCCTATGTGTACAAATCAATTTGAGGATGAGCACTAAGGATTGACCTTTGCTGAACCAGAGACTCTGAGTTCTGAAAAAGTACTGTTTACACAACTTTTGATCCGCTACCTACAAAGCCCTATTATGCTAAAGCTCAGTTGAGGAAGTAGTCCAATCTGTTCATATTACAATATCATTCATGTATCAACAAAAATTAATTAAAATGATTATGGGTGCCAAAATTAAGTGGAAAAAAAAATAGCGGACTGCTAGTGGAGAGAGTGCTTGAAAATTTGTAAAAAGCACATACGCATAAAATTGGTGCTTCAGCTGGAGTATAATTTTGATTATTGAGAATTATTCAGTGTTAATGGTCTTGTTGACTTTTGAAAAATGAGCAGTTTAAAACCGTCGACAGAATCAATCGACGAATCAAGAAATTCTGAAGGTCTTCATCAGGATAGGGCATCTGGGAGACTTAATGGGGGACACTTAAACACAATGAAGACATAGGGGCATTGTCCCTCTTGGTGGTCAAAGAGGTACAGATAAGATAAGTCGGGGAACAAAACATCAGAGTGAGAAGGCTGAGTGGTATCTTTTTTTTCTAATGGCCCTCCTTGGGGCTCTAATGAAGAGTCTGGCGGTCCGTGGACCGCCAGACTCGTGGTGGTGCGGCGGTGGCAGTCCAGCCACCGCTGCACCAGCGGTCCAACTGCCCCATTCCAAGTTGGGCAGTCGGTGGTGCGGCGGTCTTAAGGTTGCAATATTCTTGGCAGAACCGCCGCAGACCCACCAAGTATATCACGAGTTTCCTCTCTGCCACGGTTTTTGTGGTGGAGAGGAAGCAAAGGGTTCCCTACAGGGCCCCCTGGTGCCTCACGCCATGTTTATGCATGCAAGGTGGCACCACATGTGCCCCCCTGTATGCATGTACCCCAGTTCCTGCACTGCATGACTTTACAGTCAATGCTGTGCAGGAACTGTTTTTGGCGTTCCCATTGCGGTGCCCATTTTCTGAGGCACCGCCATTGGAACGCCAAAAAACAGCCTGCCAGACAGGAGGAAACTCCTAATCTGGCCAGTCTCTCAACCACGGTTTTGGCGCAGCGGGAGCATGGCGGTGGCGTACTCCCTGCTCCACCAAAAGTCGTCCCCTAAGTGTCTTGACGTTTATTAAGTTGAAAATGTACTATCTCAGAAGAGGATGGATTTTGAATTTGTATTTTCTTTTTCTTAAAGCCGTGGCTTGACAATTGTCTAATAAAATTAATTTCATGAGTGAAGTTAGCTTTAGCAGCCGCAACATTGCTGCATTGTCTGAGTTTTTGGGTAAGCAAGTAGAAATTTGCTACAGTCCAATATAGGGTACACATTTCTAGGTGCCATTCTGGAAAGGGAAAACTAACAATTGGAGGTGAGGTTTCCTCACTTTCAAATTCCCTGTTTCATGCGTAGCTGTGCCCGATGGTGGGGATTGTGCAGTCTGAGTTAGGAGTGAGGGCGGGCTGTGAGTCCATTTGCAGAAGTGTCGTAAGTATCTCTGACAAGGAGTATTCGGATACTGGGAGGACATGGTTGTCGTACAGAAGGTAGAGGATTGACTTTTCTGGAGCATATCCTAGCCAGACATTATGAAGGGCATGCCATTTCAAGAAGTTTATCCAGAATTATCAGTCATAACTGAGGCGTCTCTGCAGTTTGAAAGCACATATGGGGGAAATGGCAGCATGAGATTCAATATCAGACAGGACTCTGTACTTTAAATATGTTGGATTCAAGGGTGACTCTTAATAGATTTTGGGAATTTACCTTCCACCTGTGAGCTACAGATTGCCCCTGTTTTATCTTTATTTTTCGGTTCCCCCATATTTTCGTCTTTATTTTCTATTAATCATGTCTCTTCCTCACTCCCTTTCTCCTGTAAAGTGTTGCACTGCGCTATGCATCTGAAAGAGACACGTTAGTGACAGATTCCTTACCTTAGAATATCCCCAGGTGTCAGGCTGGATCCGGAAAGTTTTTGCGTAGCAGTACCCTTGCGCGTCGGTAGGCGGTGTCGTGCGGCTCCGCGTCCGTCGTCGGCGTCGCCGGGATGACGTAGCGGGCAGTACTAAGACGCCGCCCCTGCGCGCTAACGTCAGTTCTGTTCTTTCTTTTTCCGCGCCAGTAAGCGCAGATCCGGAAAGAGCAGTGCCCTAGTCATTTTTTGACTAACTTTTTTTGTGATTTTTATCACTGTTTTTTCTCGAGTCGTTCGACTCCGGCGGTGTCGGTAGGGATGCCCGGCTTCAAGCCATGCGACGCCTGTGGTCGGATGATGTCGATCACGGACCCGCATCGAGACTGTCTCTACTGCCTCGGCCGCGACCACGACTCCAAGTTGTGCCTCGACTGCCGGGCCTTGCATCCGAAGGCTTTGCGAGAGCGGTCTCGAAAGCTCCTCGAGGTCCGGCAGTCGGCTCCACGCCAATCCAAGCCCCAGTCACGTGAGAGGTCGAGGGGCCGGTCGCGGAGTCCTCATCGGTCGTCGGGGTCCAAGTCTTTGCACTCCTCCGGTAAGTCGAAGCACAAGAAGTCGAAGAAGCGTCATCGCTCGACTTCCCCTCGCCGGTCTCGCGACTCGGCTGAGGGTCCTGTCGGCACCGTCCCCGCGGCGCCGGGAGTGCCTGTGGAGCCCGCCGCCGCATTACCCGCCCTTCCCGGGTTCGGGGGCGACTCAGGCCGAAATACAGGAGTTCCTGTCGGCCATGGCCCGCCTCTTCGGGCCTCAAGGTCCCCCCGGTGCGCCTTCGGGCCCCGCGGGCCCTTCTGGGGTTCCTACGGCGACGGCAGCCCCGGCCTCGACCCCGGCTCCGGTGTTGCCGCAACCCCCATCGACGCCGGTTGACCTGACGACACCTCCACCGGCGCCGATTTCACCGGTGCCGTTCCCGGTGCCGCCCGGGGCTCCGGGTGGCGTCGTACCCCGGTTCTCTCCGGATCCGAACACGGCGCCGGACCGGCGTCAATCAACGCCGATGCGGCCTTGGGTCCCGCATGTCCCTCCTCCTTACTTTGAACCAGCTTTGGAGGACGAAGAGGACTGGGAGGGGTCTGAGGACCCTCTCACTGCCCAATGTGAGTTCGATCAGGACTGGGCTGAGGAACTTGGGGATGCCAGTGGTACGGACACCTCCCCTGACTCTGGCATGCTGTCTCCTCCTTCCGTGGCAACGGAGGAGGGAGCAAACTTTGCAACGGTGTTGCGTAGGGCAGCTGAGGCTTTACACCTCCAGTTACCTACAGTGGCTGTCAGGACTAACATCCTGACGGAAGTGCTTCAGCCGGCAGCTACCTCCTCGGAGCCACTGCTGCCTTTCAACGAGGCACTTTCTGACGTTCTTTTGGGCACCTGGTCCAAGCCCACCACAGGGGCTCCTGTGGATAGGAACGTACCCAGACACCATCGCCCTGCTCCGGGCGACCCCCTGTTTCTCTCTCAACACCCCACCCCTGAGAGCTTGGTTGTCCAAGCCTCTGCTTCCCAGAGCGCCTTCCCTACCGCTCCCCCGGATAGGAAATCCAAAAAACTGGATCAATTTGGAAGAAGGTTTTTTCTTCCTCCAGTGCTGGCTTGCGGTCTGTCAACACCACTTGCCTCTTGGGCCGATATTCCCACATTCTGTGGGATTCGGTGGCGCAGGTTCTGCCCCAGTGTCCTGAGGAGGTCCAGGCACTGCTTTCCCGCGCCATTGGCGGAAGGAAGAGATGCGTTTAAGTATAGCAGTAGATGTGGCCTAGATACCGCCGACTCACTAGGCAGATCGCTTGCGACGACAGTGGCGCTGCGCCGTCACGCCTGGCTGAGAACCACTGGTTTCTCGGGTGATGTCCAAAACACTCTTATGGACATAACCTTTGATGGTGTCGGCCTTTTCGTCAACAAGGCAGACCATGCGTTGGAGCGTTTTAAGGACTCACGGGCTACAGCCAAGTCCCTGGGCCTTTCTGCTGTGCGCCCTCCGCAACAGTCTGCTTTTCGCCCCTTTCGTGGCCACGGAATGGGCGCCCAGTCACGCTCATCTGCGCCGGGCAGGGGTTCCAGTCTTCCCCTACCTCGACGACTGGCTGCTGAAGGCGGGCTCGTCTCAGGCAGTCGTCTCCCACCTCCAGACTACGGCCGAACTCCTGAACTCGCTGGGGTTCTCCATCAACGTGCCGAAGTCGCATCTGATTCCTTCTCCACAGCTCCTTTTCATCGGAGCAGTTCTGGACACGACGCAGTTTCGGGTCTATCCTCCCGAACGGCGAGTCTGGGATATTCAGGCTATGATTCCGATCTTTCGGCCTCTATCCTGGGTTTCGGTACGGATGACCCTGAGGCTGCTGGGCCTCATGGCCTCATGGCCTCCTGCATCCTGCTGGTCGATCATGCCAGATGGCATATGCGGGCTCTGCAGTGGGACCTGAAGTTCCAGTGGGCGCAGCATCAGGGCAACCTGTCCGATCACGTCCAGATCTCGGAGGGGACTGCAAAACTGTTGCAGTGGTGGCTCTCGAACCGGCAATGGGTCATGGGCAGATCCCTCTCCCTTCCCCAGCCAGAGCACACAGTTGCGACGGACGCGTCCCTTCTGGGATGGGGCGGTCACATGGGAGAGGCGGAGATCAGAGGCCTCTGGTCTCAGGCGGAGTCCCGGCTCCATATCAACCTTCTGGAGCTCCGGGCGATCCGACTTGCACTGAAGGCATTCCTCCCCTCTGTCAAAGGGAAGGTAGTGCAGGTGTTCACAGACAGCACCACCGCCATGTGGTACTGCAACAAACAGGGCGGGGTGGGGTCGTGGACCTTATGTCAGGAGGCTCTGCGCCTCTGGACATGGCTGGAACATCAGGGCATTTTCCTGATGTTCAACACCTGGCGGGTTCCCTGAACGCCAGGGCGGACGAACTCAGCCGCAGGTGCATGATGGATCACGAATGGCGTCTTCACTCGGAAGTGGCGCAAGGACTCTTTCTACAGTGGGGAGAGCCTTGGTTAGATCTATTCGCCACCGAAGAGAACGCGCAATGTAATCAGTTCTGCGCGTTGGAATTTCCAAGGCGGCACTCGCTCGGCGACGCTTTTCGTCGCGAGTGGAGCTGCGGTCTGTTGTACGCCTTTCCGCCTATACCACTTCTGCCCAGAGTGCTGAAGATCAGGCGCGACCGGGCCCAAGTCATTCTTGTGGCTCCGGACTGGGCTCGAAGAGTTTGGTATCCCGAGCTACTCAGTATGAGCGTCGATCCCCCGATCCGTCTGCCTCTTCGGGAGGATCTTCTGTCGCAGCAGCAGGGGACGGTCCTCCACCCGAACCTGCCCAGTCTCCACCTCCTTGCGTGGAGATTGAGCGGCGGCAGTTGATTCCTTTTGACTTGCCTCCCGAAGTTTGTGATGTGTGTGTATAAAATCTTTATTTCGGTTTATAATACCATTAAAGATACAAATGTATACTTCTATTTCATTGGTGATTGAAATAAATTAGTTACAAGATCTTCTGTACATCAAGTTCTAAAAAGTCGAGTATTCCAGATTACAATCTTATAAACACGAAATAAATCAACAAAGCATAATTTATTTTAAAATTTACTATCGAAAATAGATAAGATAATAATTAAGGTGCAAGTGCAATCAAATAGCTGGAAAGTTTCTCAATTATTACTCAGTGGGGCACATCAAATCTATAAGAGTCATTAAGGTCCCTCTGCATCATATACGTAAAAAGAGAAAAATACGAATAATAAAACCACATTAAAATACTTTAAAATCAAATATTGTAATTATAATCTTATAAATTAGAACACCCTCAGATCATAGCAAAATTCCTGGCGTTAGATCACCACACTTGGGGGGGGGGGGGGGGGAGTAGGGGGGGTAGTAGTCAGTAGCCTCCGCCTAATAGCCCAAAATTGGCCAAGAAATTTTGCAACTGCACATACAATAAGTGGTTTTGTGTCTGATTTTAAAATGCGTAAAGCTTCACAGTGATTTGAGTCCCCAACTGTCTACATACAGGAGCCAACCAATTCCTTCTTGGTCTAGCATACGCCGGGCATGCAAAAAAAACATGGCCGACCGTCTCTTTTGGGTCTGAGCAAGAAGAACAGCCCTTCCACTGGCTTTTATTGTTTACCCAGGAGTTGGTAAAAACATTAATAAGCAAACAACCGTGTCTAAACTGGGTATACAATTTCCTGTCCCCAGGCTCCTTAATAATATCAAAATAGCTCTCGAGGCTTTTAACAGATTTAATGTCTAGGAAAGCATCAGCTAAGCAGCCATGGCGAATTTTTGAATAATTAGTCTGCTCAACCCAAGACCAGTATAATAGTTTTAATCGGTCCTTTGTAATCTCGGGTTGGGGACCAAAAAACTCATTAGAGAGACCAATTACTGCCCGGATGGAATACACTTGTTTAATCCACCAGATTTTTTTTATTTATGTCTAGGGAACATACTTCATTAAAAGCAGCAGCGTAAAGGGCCAAATCAGGGGTGGAGACCAATCTATACCAGAAAAGCAATGGACGCAAAACTGCTAGATCTTTAATTGCCCTAACTCCCAAGTCCAATTTCAAGGGGAGAAGGGGTGAGCTTTGGGGGAGAGATACCAGACTCCTGAGGAACTTATTCTCCACAGATGTCAGTTTGCTTACATCTGCTGAGCCCCACAGTTCTGCCCCGTAGAGCACACTACTCACTACCTTCGAGCTGTAGAGTTTAAGAGCTGGGGCTACGGGCTTGGTATAAGATAAGCAGATCTCCCGCCGCAAGGCCCCTGTTAGCTGTGAGAATTTCAGGGAGGCCTTATCTAGATGGTTATTCCAAGTCATATTTTCAGACAACTTTATACCCAAATACTCGAAGGAGCGAACCCTTTCTAGTGGAACATTGTCCAAGACCAGTTTCGTTTGAAATGTTTTGGGGCATTCAACATCATCAACTTAGTTTTAGCAGTGTTGATGACCAAGCCCCTTATATCGCAAAAGGCCTTGAACTGATCCAAAAGCTTTTGGAGACCCATGGGGCTTTTGGATACTAAAAGAGTATCGTCGGCAAACAGCAAAGTTGCGATTTTCTGGTTCGCCAGGGTGGGGGCATCAGCCGGAATTGAGCACAGCAGATCAGCGACTTGGTTGACATACAGTGAAAAAAGAGTAGGGGCCAAAACACACCCTTGGCGAACCCCCCGCCGGATCTTAAACGGGTCAGTGAGTTGCCCCTGAGTTCCCCATCTCACACGGGCAAAATTATCATCATGCAACCTGACCAATGGTTCCAGAATACCCAAGGGCAATCCCATATTCATGAGAACCTGCCAAAGTTGATCCCTGGGGACTAGGTCAAAGGCGGTTTTAAGATCAATAAAGGCAAGATATAAACTGCCTTTGCCCAGCACAACCACCTTCCAATACAGCATGACAAGTCAAAACGCCTGATCAATGGTGCTGGTTTTCCGTCGAAAGCCCGCCTGTAATGGAGAGAGGATGTTCTCATCCATCCAGGTCTGGATTTTAGATAAGAGCGAGCGACAGAAAACCTTTTGAGCACAATCTATCAGACTTATTGGGCGGTAGTTGGCGGGCTTAGACCTGTCCCCTTTTTTAAAGATTGGGATCACTTCTGCCCCCTTCCACGAGTCCGGGATGGCTCCTCCTCCGACAATATCGTTGGCCAGATTTGTAAAGTAAGTCGACCAGTTTTCCCTATCGGCACGAAAGAGATCACCCGGGATGCCGCCCAGGCCAGAGGCTTTTGAAGGTATAATGGCATCAAGCGAGCTCATGATCTCTTCCCTTGTGAATACGATGGTACATATTGGAACACCCAGAATGGAGGGCAACTGGAATCTGTCGGTGGTGTTACTGGTGGAATATAACTCACTGAAATGTTTATGCCATTCACTTGCCTAGATATTATTTGCAAGGGGAGGCGTGCGCTCAAAGTTAGTTTTTGCCACTAGCGACCAGAATTGCCTAGGGTCAGGATGTCCAATAGCCTCCCTTAGATCTTCCCATCTCTCTTCATCCCATAGTTTTTTTGCTTTACCTTGTACTTGTTTATATTCCCTTCTGCCTTACGAATAATAATAGGATCCCTATTTTTAATAGCTACTGTCAATCTTGCTCTCGCTGCCCTACATTCTTTATTATACCACGGGTTAGCTCCCATGGAGGCTTCCTGCCAAGGTCTATTCTTATTAATAGAGATGTGGAAAGCACAGGCCAATTGTTCAAAGAAGTCTCCATGGAGGATGCTACAGATATTCTGCGTAGGCGGGTCTTTACTAGCTGTTTCTAATACTATTAAGTGCTCAGCTAGAGCTTCTTTGAGCTTTTGGATTTTAGAGACATCTGCCAAAACCGTGGGCCATTTGAGCCGACGCTTGTCGTTGGTGGCTATTAACTCCCTTGTACTTAGTGATACCTTATTATCTTTCACAATGCTCCCCCTTAGATATTTAATAGATAAATGCAGTGAGTTATGATCACTGTCACAGGCTGAGGCATTAAACATGTCCCTCACTAAAGGCCACAGTGTCCTGTCCAGTCTCCACCTCCTTGGGTGGAGATTGAGCGGCGGCAGTTGATTCCTTTCGACTTGCCTCCCGAAGTTTGTGATGTGATTCTGGCAGCCAGGCGTCCCTCCACTAAGGTGGTATACGCCTGCAGGTGGAACAAATTTGTGGCATGGTACGCAGCAAAGGCTGTGAATCCCCTTTCTGCCCCTCTTTCTGAGGTTCTTCTGTTCCTTCTTTCTCTGGCCCAGCAGGGTTCTGCCCTGGGTACCATCAAGGGCTATCTCTGTGCAATCTCGGCCTTCCTCAGGCTTCCTGATCAGCCCCCCTTTTCAAGTCCCCTGTTAACAGATTCCTAAAAGGCATCACACACCTCTTCCCTCCTGTTCCGTTTGTGATGCCTCAGTGGGACTTGAACCTGGTTCTTACCTTTCTCATGTGCGCTCCCTTTGAGCCTCTGCATAACTTTCGTCTTCTAACTCTGAAGACAGCCTTTCTGGTGGCTATCACCTCCGCTCGGCGGGTGAGTGAGCTCCAGGCTCTTTCTTGCAAGCCTCCCTTTCTGTCTGTCCATCCAGACAAGGTTGTTCTCCGGACGCGTCTGTCCTTCTTGCCAAAGGTAGTTACTGCTTTCCACATTGGGCAGACCATCACTTTGGCCACCTTCTTTCCGCCTCCGCATCCTTCTAGAGAGGGAGAGGCTCCACCGTCTGGGCCCAAAACGTGCGATTTCTTTTTATCTAAATCGCACACAACAGTTCCGGGTGGACGACAAGCTCTTTGTTGGCTACGTGGGCGCCAAAAAAGGTCGGGCGGTACACAAGCGGACCATCTCCCGCTGGGTCGTCTTGTGTATCAAGGCCTGTTATTCTTTGGCTAAAAAGGAGCCCCCTGTTGGGTTGCGTGCCCATTCCACCAGGGCCACAGCCGCCACCACGTCTTTAGGACGTGGTGTCCCTTTGCAGGACATTTGTCAGGCAGCCACGTGGGCCTCGTTGCACACGTTTACCAAGCATTACTGCCTTGACAGCCAAGTCCGGAGAGACTGCTTCTTTGGCCGTTCTGTACTCCGGGACTTCCTTGTCTGATCTTTGTTCACAGACCCACCACCGGGGTTGGTATTGCTGGGGTATCTATTCTAAGGTAAGGAATCTGTCACTAACGTGTCTCTTTCAGATGCACAAGTTACTAACTTGTGTAACGATATATCTGTAAGAGACAGTAGTTCGTGACAGATTCCTTACCGCCCCACCCATCCTCCGTTCTGTGAACTGATTTCTAGGGTTAAGGACATCCCTTTCAGGGCCCTAGTATTTTTCAGACACCTATGTCAGCTTCTTGCATGGCTCTGCGTTCCTGGCGCGGAAAGTCGTGTACAGAACTGACGTCAGCGCGCAGGGGCAGCGTCTAAGTACTGCCCGCGACGTCATCCCGGCGACTCCGACGACAGACGCGGAGCCGCACGATGCCGCCTACCGACGCGCAAGGGTACTGCTACGCAAAAACTTTCCGGATCCAGCCTGACGCCTGGGGATATTCTAAGGTAAGGAATCTGTCACTAACTACTGTCTCGTACAGATATATCGTTACACAAGTTAGTAACTTGTGCTTTTGCCTGCGCATTGGCATAGAAAAGAGGCCCTCCCGCTGCACCGATTGAGAACAAACAACATGGCCAGTCACTGAGGCTTCACTTCATTTGAAGCATTTCCTCTGTAGTTTTATTTTAACCTGCAGACTGATTGGCCAAGTTTTGTGCTCTTTGGCTTGTCTTGCATTAACTGTGTTTTATGCAAACACCCCCCCACACACCAACGTGATAGCCTTGAAAGCAGCTTACATTGCCTCAACCCCTACCAGACTCCTACCACCCGCACTCCACAAGCCTCTGCTCATGCACACAGCTCACTTAGGCCTTTTCACAACTCCATTACTACTACACAACATTCATCAAAACACCCATCGTATTGCCCCTTCTAAAAGTCCCTGTACCTGCTCACATATCATTTTGTTTTTCTGCTTTCTGGCTACATCAGACAGTTTGCACACTCTGTCAACAATTTGCCTAGTTTCGCTTAAACTGACTTTGACTCCTGTCATGTTTTGTTTGTCTTTCTAGGCTGGATGCTAGCTTTATATTTTTCAACTTTCCCAAACTACCATCCTTACTTTTTATTCAACCCTAGCCTTCTCTCCCCGATTTCTTTCCCTGCTTTCATGATTGTATCACACTCATCTTGTTCTCTTACTGCTCCTTTCATTTAGCTCATCCTCCACTCGGCAGCAATGAATCTACTAAGCAATCTCGCTACAATTGAATCCTGTCACCTGCAGCTAATATATGCATGTGTCTCCAAAACATTCCAATCCTCCCTCCTATTTCTCACCTCCAAGGAAACTAAATACTACTATTGGTCAAAATGCACCAATGTCTTTCCCAAATAAAAATAACTTCATTTTAAGGTATAAGTGGCCATATTTTGTTAGAGTTGTTTGGTTACATTTGATGCATTTGTTTTATGGTCTGACATAGTTGATGGCTGCCTTTGGCACAATAAGGTTTGTTATTTGGCAAGGCTTGTTTAATCTTATTGTCTGCCACCATAATTAGTGCAAGGACGGATGGAATAGCACACAGATAAACCCACTCGCACTCTTACACTTGTTTTCATTCACAATTGAGACCCCGCTTGCTTCTCTTCATTTCTAAGAGCCACTGCAATTCAAGATCAACTGTATTGATATACAATATATACTCCGCAAATTAATGCATAGTTGGTCAGACCAGTTGTGCTCATGCTTGTTTCACTAAGTGAAATTTAATACCAAATGAGTAATGCCAGACACTTGCAGAGGGTCAGTCCAGTTTTGGGATAGGACACCTCTGTACCAAAAAAACAAATCTTACTATCCACACGGCCCCTACTGCTTTCCATCTTTATAAATCAATTCTTTTTATTTGAGTTATTGAAAGTAACACATACACCTGCCTATATACAATTGGCCAGCAGGGAAACCAATTAAATGCAACACTTTAATACCACGCCCCCACCCCCCTTCTTTTCCTAATTGCTACTCCTTCTTGGAATGCTGTCACATCCCACTCCATAAATCTCATAAACTGCCCCTGTAGTCCACACTAATGTCTATATCCTCATCTACTTTCCTACTTCCTTAGGGCCGTCAACCACAGGGCTTAAAGGTATTTAGGGTTGGTTAGTTCTGTGAATTCATTTGCCAGAAGCTCCAAGCAAGGTGCCCAACATTTCTCAAAGTCCCTCTCTCTGCTTCATTGCCATCAATAATTTTCTGTGCCCATTATGTCCCATATTTTGTGAAGCCATCGGTTATGGTCTGGTATCTTATTTGTTTCCCAGTTTCCCAATATCACCTGTTTAGCCGCACCTAGTGGAATTGTTATCAACTTACCCATGGTGATGAGAACATATGTGAGCTTATTGTCAACCCCTAAAATTATAGATGTGGGAAGCTGAAGAATGGGACAAACATCCTGTCAGTGTCCTTCAGAACTTCTCCCAGTACCTTTGGAGTTTCGGCAATTTAACAGTACGTGTAGAAGAAAGCCTATTCCCCCACAACCCCCACCAGCAGTCCCTCGATTTACTCTTATTCAACACATGTACCCTTTCTGAGGTGTAGTAAAAGTAAGAGGTTATATTTCCTAACGTTTCCTTAATCTTAATAGCTTCACTGGCAGCAGTAATTCTAGCTCTTTGATGGACTGCTTGCCATTCCCTATCTTGCTAATCCACCCCCCCCACTCCCCCCCTGTTGACAGGATGATTTTCTGTGAGTCTGTCCCTGCAGCAGAAGCTTGTATATGTCAGATAGGATGCAGCTGTCCCCCGACTTAGTGATGGGCCACTTCTCGATTAGTTGTAAAGGGGAACTTGCTGCTTTTTTAAATTCGGGGTACAGTACCCTATGTCAGACTTGGCAGTATCTAAACTACCAAACAGATATATAGCCCAGTTGAGGAAGTGTTCGTGGTACAAATAGAAATCTTGGGAGTGTAGTCATCTTAGTTTCCGCTCTTCGGCCGAGCCAGGACAGTCCCGCTTCATTCCAGTCCCAGAAAGTCCGAATACAACTGGTCAATAAGACCTTCATAGTTTATTTTCAGCTTGTTATATACACAATAGTTGTGAGCTTTAGGCCCAGGTACTTCGGGCTGCCCGCCACCCACTGCAGCGGTAGTTGCATTTGTATACATGTTTTGACTACTTGTGGGAGGGATAAACCCACGAGCTGGGATTTATAAACTTTCATTTGAAAGCCAGTAGAAGGCTCAGCAAGGTGAAACTCATGCACCACCTCGGGCAGAGAAACCTCTGGATCAGTGACGCACAGCATGATATCATCTGCATACATACACCATTTATGCCCTAGCCCTCTTCTAGTCATATCAGTGATAACCTTGTGGCTGTGGCCAAAGGCTAAATATAGCGCAAAAAGCAGGGAGCAGGAGGCATGGCTGCCTAGTTCCCATCCTATCTATATGGGAGAAGTCAGAAACCCATTGATTCTGATGCGTGCCTGAAGATCACAATAGTTGGTAAAAACCCACGCGATAACCTGTGCGTCCAGCCCCATGTGTGGCATTGTCAGTTTTAAGCATGGCCAGTGGACCTGGTCAAACTCTTTTTCTGCATCTACCGCCATCACCACCTTCCTCCCCCCCCCCTTTTTTTTTTAATAAACTCTTTTTATTGATGACCATTTTCAACATTACACATAACAGATTATTTATCAGGAATACATTGTGTTTACCATTACTACGTTTTAGTTTTTCTGATCACTTATACAGTACACAATTTGTTTACTACAGCCTACAATTTACTCTGGTCCGTTCAGGGAGGTGGGGGGAGGGAGATGCGGTGGTGTACAGATATTTCCTCTGTATACGTCCAGATTTGTATCCATCTTTTTGGGCATCCTCTGGAGACAATAAGACAAGGCAATGGCTGGGAGATCGGCGCACTCGACCAAAATGTCTCAAAGTATTGTAAACGGAGCAATTTTTAAAGAAAAATGTCTATATATTCGCTGGTGCTCCGGAGGAGGAAGAGCCTGCCATTCTTCCCCAATGGAACGGTTCCAAGACTTAGTTATTGTTCTCCAGGCACACAGAATTAAATTGAGATTGTGGTTTCAAGAGTCATTTTTAGGTCGAGCCTAGAGTAGCGCGCAAGCGCTGCTCTGGCGAAGACTTTATGTAGGGGCTTCAAAAAGCTGACCAGACGCTCGTGCGTCATGGCCTTTTTCGTGCGGTTACCCGCACGGCCGCCATCTGTTTGCAATTATTGTGCCCAGATGCGGGCGAGATAATTGAAAACACATGGCCATTGTGCACGAGCGTGTGGTCGGCTCAGCAGGCTGCCGCGCTCGCTCACCCCCGCTCCTCTCTGCCGACGTCTCTGCTGTCCAGCGCTTTCTTCCTTTGTCACTGTTTTTCTAGCGTTTCCTTCCTTCTCTCTTCCTTTTCTGCCTTTTTTATCTCTGCCCAGCACTTGCAAACACCCACACAATTGTTCACTACGGAGTGACTCCCTAGACACCAGTCATGACTGTGGTTTACGCCAAAGCAGGGTTAGGGGCGCACATTTCACGTCATGGCATTAGGGCCAACAGCAGCAGCGACGTAGCTTCCGTTGGTGCAACATGTGCAGTGGCACCGGGGCCCAGCGGCCTGAGGGGCCAGTGAGCTCATATTACTGTAATTTATAATGCAGACAGCGGCCAGTGGGCCCGTTTCCTTCTTTGTACCAGGGCCCGTGACACACACCGGCTGTGCCACTGCATGGGCATGGCTGCCTTGCCACGGGTGACAAAGCGCTGCGAATTATGAAGCCCTGTGCTACTGTGGCGTCTGCTTTCGTGGAATCTTTGAACAGAAGCCTCATTCTGTAAGTAGGTCAAAAGGACAAGTGAAACTTGAGAAGGCTCCGCAAAGAGACAAGTATAGGCTCGTGTTAAAAATCCTCATCCCCAGGGCCTTGTGCTGCAGAGCAGCCATATTGCTTCTCGCTGCTCGTGGCCGTTTGTTGACACTGACGTCACTGCGGCCTCATACCTCTCCCACTGGGGTGCTTTCCGTTTCATGTTGACACAGGTCAGGAAGGTGACCAGCAGA
This sequence comes from Calotriton arnoldi, assembly GCA_963921515.1. Lineage (NCBI taxonomy): Eukaryota > Metazoa > Chordata > Amphibia > Caudata > Salamandridae > Calotriton > Calotriton arnoldi. The sequence continues at coordinate 85,848 of CAWUFW010017199.1, forward strand.
TGCCAGAGGTATGACCTGTCTGCAGGGCACAAGTCCTAAAACGAGCATTGGCATAGCCAATAGGTCTCGCCTTTGGGCCCTTATAAGTGTTTACCCATGCAACAGTTGATGTTGTTGCACCAAGGATATTGTGCTGCATAACTAAATACTTATAAGGTCCCAAAGGCGAGACCTATTGGCTATGCCAATGCTTGTATTCCTTGGTTCTGATGAAACCCCTTTTGCCAACACGTGTTTCGTCTCAAGCTGTTGATGTCACAGCAGACTTCCTCAGGGCAAAATTTTAGTTACGTCAGGCTCTATCTTGACTGCTGAGCTTGGTTTCGCAAGTAAATGGGTTGGATGTATTATTAGTCGCTGTATGTGTCTCCTTCACATATCTCGGTCCGCCGTGTGTGTCGGCAGCAAGTGTTTGCACTTGCTGCCGACACACATGGCGGACCGAGAAACACGTGTTGGCAAAAGGGGTTTCTTCATCAGAACCAAGGAATAAAGACTCTTGAAACCACGAGCTCAATTTAATTCTGTGTGCCTGGAGAACAATAACATTAAATCCTCTGTAGACATATACTGTTTTTTCTCTGAACATACACCAGTCCATGTCTTTTTTCCATGCACTTACAGCTGGGACTTCTTGTGCCCCCCAGAGTCTGGCTAAGTTTCTTTTAGCAACCATCTGCCCCAAGGTCACCCATTTTCTCTCTTTGCTATTTAAATCTGATGGCTCCCAAATATTCAATAAACATCTTTTGGCATCAAGGGACAAGCCCAGTCCTAGAGTTTCTTCCATACAATGCAATACTTTGCCCCAGTATTTGCCAATGTGGGCGCATTCCCAGAGTATGTGGAGGAATGTACCTTCCTGTCCACATTGTCGTCTACAAAGGGCGTCCACCTCATACCCCATCTTTACCAGTGCAGGTCCCGATAAATATATCCTGTGTAGTATTTTTAATTGCACTAATTTAAGTCTGGATGAGATTGCGACTTCTTTGGGTGAAGCCAATGCCTCCAACCAGTCCTTCTCCTCTAATTCCGACAGATCTTCCCATTTCCTAAGTAGTCATGTGAGAGGGTCAGGGATATGATTAACTAATTTACGATATGTCAGTGATATTGCATTTTTGGGCATATATTCATCTAGGAGTCGATCCTCCAATGGTGATGCCTCAGGGAGTGTCTCCCTCGTAGGAATGTTTGCTTGGAGGGCATGTCTCGCCTGCGAATACCTAAATTGTTCTGTATCTGCCAGTTTGTATTCATGTTGTAGTTGTGAAAAAGCCATCACCTCTCCACTCTTCCATAGGTCCCCCACTCGAGATAAACCTATAATGTCCCATTTATCAAATCCCTGCGTCTTCCTCACGGTGCCCAATGATTCAGAGTCCCATAGAGGGGTGGCTAATGTAATTCTCGAGGCCCATCTCAAATTCTTGTGTACAGTATGCCATATCTGGACCGTATGTGCTGTGGGCCCAGTCAGGCGCAGTTTAGCGGGCTTAGAATAGAGCGCCCTAACCTAGGATCCTCCCGGTAGCAGCCATCTGTCCATTTGATACGCGGGGTCATCCTAGGGCCGATACATGCTCTGGTTGATGGCTACCATTTGAGCAGCCCAGTAATATTTCTTGATATCTGGGAGTCCTATCCCACCGTCATACCACCCCCTCATCCGCTTTACAAAATATATTCTAGGTCATCCCGTTGCTCACAACAGCATCCGCTGTTCTGTCTCCACTGCCGCGAAGTATTTTGATGGAACCGGGTGGGGTGAATTATGCAGGACATATAAGAAAAGAGGTAATGACATCATTTTTAACAGTGCTGCTCTTCCTAACGGGGATAGCAGAAGGGCCCTCCAGTGTTCCACATCATTTTTAAGTCGCTGTAGGGGAGGCAGGAGATTATATGTATAGAATAGTTTAGGTTCTTTGGTAATGTGTATGCCAAGGTATCTAAAGCCATCCGTCGCCTCCATTGCCGTGCATCCTCTAGGTAGGGGCGGAAACTTCCCCCTTAATACAAAGACCAGCGACCTAGTCCAATTGATCGTGTACCCTGAGTATTTACCAAAATTGTGAATATGTTAAGGACCCTGTGGATTGAGGCTCGGGGTGAAGCCAGATATAGTAGTATGTCATCCGCGTAGAGGGAGATGCGGTCCTCCCAGCTCGCCGACCATTTCAGGCCCCTAATGATGGGATCTTTGCGAATTCACAGCGCAAAGGGTTCCAGTGTTAATGCGAAGAGCAATGGGGACAGGGGACATCCCTGTCTCGTCCCCCTACTGAGAAGAAAGGTTTCTGACTTTTTGTTGTTGACCACTACTTGTGCCATTGGTTCAGTGTATAGTAGTTTTATCTAGCTGATGAAGTTGGGGCCAAACCCCAGCCTTCGTAATACAGCAGAGAGGTAGGGCCATTCAATTGTATCAAATGCCATAGTGGCATCTAATGACATCACCACCGCATCCTCCCTCAGTGTATCAATTCGTCCCATCACCCCGTGCAATCGGCGGAGATTCATGGAGGTATTTATGGCGGGCATAAATCCTTATTGATCAGGGTGAACCAATGTGGTAATAACTCCAATTAGTCGTGGGGCCAACAGTTTTGCCAGTATCTTGGCTTCCGCGTTCAGTAACGAGATGGGTCTATATGATGAACATTTATTTCTGGGCTTTCCGTCTTTATGTATACCCACTAACGTGGCGAGTCTCTGATCCTGGGGAAGCCTACCCGTCTCTCGGAACTCCTCATACATACCCTTAAGATATGGGGCTATCTTATCTAGCTTTAATTTATAGAGCTCTATTGGAAGGCCATTTGGACCCATTGCTTTTCCGGATTGTAACCCTTTGGTGGCTTGTGCCACCTCGTCACTTTTAAGGTCACTCTCTAGTAAGGCGTTATCTTCTTTCGTTAGTGTTGGCAATGTCATTTCTGACAGAAGAGCTGCCGATTCTGCCTCAGGGAGGGTAGTGTGGGAATCATATATTTGTTTATAATAGTTGGCAAACTCGTTTGTAATTAATTGTGTATCGGAGATCGACATACCAGTGTCTATCGTCCGCTTTACAACCAATAGATTAGCGTGATCTCTTTTATCTAGCCATGCCAACAATTTCCCTGCTCTGTCCCCTTGCTCATACATTTTACCCATTTTATCTCTGTGTAGTGCTTTTGCTTTGTCAGCTATATTTTTCTATTCTTCTCTCTTCAATCTGAGCATGTGTGTCTTTTCACTGTCTCCATTCCCTGTTAATTCTCCCTCGAGTTGTAGGATTTTTGTTTCTAGTTTAACCAGTTCGGCATTTCTCTCTTTCTTAGCCCCGGCTATTTGTGAGAGCGCTTTGTCCACGGATTAGTCTTCAACGCCTCCCAGAGCGTCTCTGCAGATCCTACTGATCCCTCATTTTCATTCAAGTAGTGTTCTCTCTCTTTCACAATTCTCTTTAATCGTTGGGTTATGGAGATGCCAGGGATTTATCGGAGCTATTCTTCCGACCTGGCCCCCTCCCGACCCTACCTGTAGCCAAATTGGGGAATGATCCGAGATACCCGAGCCATATGTCGGACTTCTTTTACATAGCCCACTTGGCTCGCTGGTGTGAGGATGTAGTCGATCCAAGAGAGGCTATTATGGGCCCCAGAGTGGAACGTTTACTGCGTTTCTGAGGGATGGTGTATGCACCAGGCGTCTGCCAGTCCGAATGCGTCCATAAAGGTTAGGAGGACCGCTTGCGCTGTTCCCAAATCTTGCGGCGGACACGGGTCTAAATGTCCGGATACCACCAAATTAAAGTTGCCACTTAAGTTAATTTTAGCATTAGTGTTCCCAGGTCTTTAAATGTAGGTGCCTGCAGTCCCGGGGGTACATAGATAGACAGCAGTGTAAATGGAACACCCTCCCACATCCCCGCCACAGCCGTGTTTCTTCCAGCTGTGTCGTTCCAGATGTGGTCAATGGTCATTGGAAAGGATCGTTGTCATGATTCCCACCCCTCTGGAGCCTGAGGTAAATCCTGAGTGTGCCGTCAAATTATATCCCCATCTCGCTAGTGCCCTACATGTGTTACCAATTAAGTGTCTCTTGGAGTAGGACCAACTCCGGAGAATGCTGTTTGATAAATTGCAGGACTATCCCTCTTTTAAGCTTGTCCCCCAACCCGTTCACATTCCAGGACAGGAGCCTAAATGTTTTATCCGCCGACGAACCCATAATTATATCCTTTTGTGTTGCGTACCTCAATGTTTCCGTTATCAGCCTTTGCTCGATTGGAGGTGGTTGTAGGCCTAGCCCGTTGCTGGCGGGAAGCACCAGTCTTTGTTCCCTTCTGTGTTCCTCTCAGTCTTATGTGTGTGTGGTGTTATGTTGTCATCTAACATATAAAACTTTACTATAAAAACCCAACATCCTGCACTCTGGGCTCTGAACTGCCCATGACCCCAACTGTGCAGAGTGCCTTTCGCTCTAACTCTAAATTAAGCGTAAATTGGGGGGGTGGAACCTTCTCCCCAATAACTGCCAGTTCTATTCTTGTATTCTTTGCCCCATCATGCATAGAAATCAATAATGTTTTAAAAGTCACTTCGCGTTCCACGCTTGTCTCATCTGATGGTCGTGTGGTGCCCACTGACGCTATCGACCCTCTTCTTTATTCTCCAGCTCCCTTTTCTCCAGCTAGTCTCGTTGCTCCTCCACCCTGGAACGGTTCTGTGTCAAGGGCTGCTCTTTTCCTCGTCGTGCGTTGTGTTCCTTGGCTGGTCTCCATCCCTCCAGCCATTCCAGTTGATTCCGGGGTATCCAGGAACCAAGCCCTACCCTCCGCTTCGACTCAGGGCTTCACTGGGAACATCATAGAATATCGAATACCTCTGTCTTTGAGTTGTTTCTTGGCGCCAAGGAAGGATCGCCTCTGTCTCTGGACAGCCATAGTAAAGTCCGGAAAGAAGGACAGTTTGTTGTTTTTAAATTTGACTGGGGGAGACGAACTAGCAGCCTGCTACACGACGTCTCGGTCTTTAAAGTTTAAAAAATCTTGCCAGGATTGGGCGTGGGGGTGCTCCAGGCTTAGGTCTGCCCCCTGGCACCCTATGGGCTCTCTCCACCGTAAAGAACTTGGATACGTTTTTGGGTCGCAGGTGGTTGACGATTAGTTCCTCCACGAAGAGGTCTGTTGCTGGGCCTTCTGATTTTTCAGGTATGCCAATTATTCTGACATTGTTGCGTCTCGAGCGCCCTTCGTAATCGAGTTTTTCTACCGCTTTGCTGGCAATTTGAAGTTCTCTGATTTCCTGCATGCATTTGTTTGGTCTCTTCATCCAACTTCACGGTGGTCGCTTCAATGGTCTTAACTTTCTCGCCTGTCTTTTGCAGGTCTGCTCTCATGAGCTTCATCTCAATCGTGATCGTGTCAATTCTGTGTTCCAACGATGTTCGCACTCCTGCGATGGCGTCCATGACATCTTTTAACGTCAGGTCCCCTTTGCCGGAGTCCACCATTTTCGCTGCGTTTCCCCCTGGTGCTGAGTCGGAATCTGCCGACTTTAGGGCTATAAACTTATCTAGTTTAGTTTGGAGTGTGGTTTTCGGCCCCTTTGCGCCCGACATGGCCGCCGTAGGGTTGTCTCCGACGAGAATCCCTGTGTGCACAGCGCACCATCTCTGTCTGGGTTGCTTTCCCTATTCGGTCTGCCGGGGTTCTCTCAGAAGGTTACTGCAGTTTTGTAGTTGCAAGTATCAAGTTGTTGTGGCTTTGCTCTTTTCCCCAGAACACTTCGGTGCTGACTTACCCGATTTTTGAGCGAAGGGCGGAGTGGCCCCTGCCTCTGCTTTCCGTCTAGGAGCTGGGCCCTACGTTGCCTGCCGTCATCTGGTCTCTTATGGCCTCTGTATGTCTTTGGCGTGTATCTGGCCCAGGTGTTAGGCCACAGGTTAGTATGGGAGGCCCCAGCCAAAAGGAGATACACTGGCCTCCCGCCCTATGAAGTTTGGGAGTGGAGCGTTTTTCCCTTTTAATCTACTGTGGGTGCAAGGTTCCGGTTAATTCAGGATATGTGGGATCCTTTGTCCAGCACCACAGTGAGCCCTCAGCCTTCTCCCGCTATCCAGGGCCTCCAGCGTTGGATTAATCCCGGTTCTGATTTGTTTGGGGCCCCGGCTGCGTTAGCCTTTCTCAATTGACACTGTCTCTACTAGGCCCCAGGTCGCAGGTCCGTCTCCGCCCCGCACTCGTAATCCGGATTATAGGAGTCAGGGTGGATGAGCGCTCCTCCCCTTCTCCTCGGATCCGTCACTAAATGCGCCCCGTTTTGTTACCTTTTGTCGCTCTGATTTTTCCCCAGTTCGTGAATGATCGTAATGGAGGCCTTTTGCATTGTCTGAGTTGTTTTCCCTATTTTACCCTCTTCATTAAAAACCTGTATGAGAATGGGAGCGGGAAAAAAAAGTGCAGAGAAGCCATCCGGCCCCAGGCCTTTTGGGGTTTTGAGTTGTGAAATCTCTGAAATAAGTTTGTCAATAGTGTTAAGTTTCCCTAGTGCTTTCGATTGAGGATCTGAGAGTCTGGGGAAGGTAATCTTCTTTAGATGGTCTTCCAGAGCTGTATCAGAGATTGAGTCCGCCTTATATAGGGCCAAGTAAAATTTGTGAAAAGTCTTCAGGTATGCATGCCCTCCCTCAAGAGAGATCCCGCCTGCCCGCCACACTGTGAAGAACTATCCTTTTTAATTGCACTTTTTTTCCCCAAGTAGCTCTCTATTCAAATGTAGATATAAATGCAAACGCCACCATCAGTTCAATATTATCGCACAATAAACCGTACCATACAGTATATCCACAATGCGGTTCTAGATTCTGTGGTCTTATCCATACACAATTGAGCTTCACACAGAACCCATCAAAAACCACTAGTGTACAGTACACAACCGTATTACCTAGCCCACATAGCGAGAGCATAAATGAATGTCCCTCTCCTCCCCCAAAGCTCAAAAGAGACCTCGATGGAAGGGAAACAGCATAAAGATTCTGGGAGGGGCCTTGACTGTATCAGATGGAGCTGTAATATGGTAGCATAACCAACTTTGTGAGATGAATCAGTCTGTCTGTGTGAGGTGCCCAGTGGGATAATGCAGGATAGTGTCAGATCGAAATGGGGGGTGGGAGTGGGGAGGGAACAGGAAGAGTCAGGACAACAAGTTCCTTGCTGTCACACCCAGGGGAGAGAAGAGACCGAGACTCCCAAAGAGGGACAGCCTCAATTTCGCCATCCAACAGGGTGTCCCAAGGGAGACTCTCAGGCAGAGGCCCACTCCTGGCACCCCAGTACCATGTCAGTGGGGGCTCAATAGTATCAAGTCCAACCGTTCCCGCAGAGCCAACAGATAGGCGGGAGTACCAGTTCAGCTCTCAGGGAGGTCTCTCGCCTGCCTTAGTCTGTACTTGTAATCATCCACCTGGGGTGCCAACCCCGTTGCATGAGCAGCATTCTCCACATCGCCGTTTCGGCAGTCGCCCACTTAAGGCCATTCAGCAATAGAGCCAGTAGTGGTGCGGTAGTGGACTTGGCTATATGGTGCTTCAATAGTGTGAAAGCCAGGTCAAGAAACCTGACCATATATCTATTTTTTTGTGTCTGTGATGTCAGCCTGAGAAGGCAGTGCATCGCACTGCAGGAAACATCTATAATGTCCGTCAAGGCCTGAGTAGCCTCCTACCAGTACCGAGCAGTCTCTGGGCAGTCCCACATCAGATATGTTTGGTGGGCATAGTTAATTTGAGTGTATTTAATGCGAGTCCCTGGAGACACCTAGCGCCTGCTCCATCGTGCCTGCCCATTGCACATCGGTCAACTCCCAGCCCAGGGATCGAGTCCATCTGTCCCAGAGAGCCTAAAGAGACTGCATACGGAGTTCCAGCAATCTGCTGTAAAGTAGCATGATTGCATGACTACCAGTTCCATATCCCAGCATATGAAGGAACGAGGACGCAGCCGTTTCAGCACCATCCAGCCCCCACACAGCCCCGATGGCCACCACCAAGGAGTTATAAGTTAAAAATTGGCCTTCATGAATCTCGCATCTCTCCTGTAACTCTTGGAAGGACATCATCAGTTGATGTTTTTACAGATCTCTGAATGTGAGAACAGCTGCCTCCATCCACGTGCTCGCGTCAAACTGAAATCTCACCCACCCACAACGACAAGGCAGGTGTGTAAATTACCGGGCTGCAGCGGGGAGTCACATATTTATCCCAGCACTGCAGGGGTTGTCTATAATGTCCGTCGAGGCCTGAGTAGCCTCTGCTTCGGGACATGGGCGTCGGGAGCACCACAATGGGACAGCCGGAAAGATGCAGTGTAAGTGCATTGGGGTCAGATATGTTTGGTGGGCATAGTTAATTTGAGTGTATTTCAAGCGAGAGTTCCTGGAGACACCCAGCACCTGCTCCATCGTACCCTCCCATTTTACATCGGTCAACTCCCAGCCCAGGGATCAAGTCCATCTGTCCCCAAGAGCCTAAAGAGACTGCACACGGAGTTCCAGCAATCTGCTGTAAAGTAGCGTGAGTGCATGACTACCAGTTCCATATCCCAGCACCTGAAGGAATGAGGACGCAGCCATTTCAGTGCCATCCGGCCCAACGCACAGCCCCGAAGGCCGCCACCAAGGAGTTATAAGTAAAAGAGTTATAAGTAAAAGAAATTGGCCTTCATGATTCTCGCGTCTCTCCCATAACTCTTGGAAGGACATCAGCAGTTGATGTTTATACAGATCTCTGAATGTGAGAACAGCCAACTCCATCTACTTTCTCATGTCTAACTGAAATCTCACCCACCCACAACAAGGCAGGCGTGTAAATTACCGGGTTGCAGCGGGGAGTCACATATTTATCCCAGCAGGATTTAGCCACCCTAGTGAGGCACCCCTTCCGTGGAGCCCCAAGTCGCCGGCTCATGAGCCCCTAAATCCTTGGGACACAAGCATTCTCTGCATTGGGTCCTGCCGCGAGCCACCACATGGGCCTCTGCAGTTGGGTGGCCGCATAGTAGAGCTTGTAGTGTGGGTGTCCAGACACCCCCTTTCCGAAGGAGCAAATAGTTTATGTAAGGCCAACATTTCCTCCCTTAGCCTCATATCAAGTCAGAGAGAAAGGCATTCATTTCCTTAAAGAAACAAAGGGTCAGACAGACCGGTAGGGCAGAGAAATATTATAACACCCAGGGCAGTATTGGCATCTTGGCGATGAATATCCTGCCCATCGAGGAAAGCAGCAAAGCAGTCAAGAAAGTCAGCGAGTGGCGTGCCCCTGCCAGGGCCCTGCCTAAGTTGGCATCCACCAAATCCCGTTCTGCATGTTAAGTGTTCACTCCGAGGTAGTGAAAGGTATCTTATTGCCAGATGAGACCAGAGCACTAGGGGCCTTCCTGCTCCACTTCAGTAATCTTGCGCATCGGAAAGAGACAGGACTTACCTGATTCAGCCGGAGGCCAGACACTCTGCTGAAAACGTCCAGCATCTCCATCACTTCATGGATATCTAGACTGTAATCTCAAAGGAACACCAACGTGTCGTCTGCATAAAGTGAGATCACCTCCCAACCATCCCCACTCCTCACTCCCCACTGCGGTCTTCGGCGGCAGAATAGGCCCACCAGTGGCTCCAAGGCCAGCACGATTATGAGTGGAGAAATAGGACACCCCTGCCTGGTGCCTCTGCACACTTTGAAATCAGCCTAGATTTTCCTGCTTGTATGTACTCTAGCTACTGGTTCTGTGTAAGGCAGATCAATCCATTTCAGTATCTCCGGTCCTAGGCCCATACATTGCAGCCCCCCACGCATATAGGGCCAACCCAGGCAGTCTGGTATTCCTCCTGGGTATAAAACCTCTCTGGTCAGAGTGCACCAAACCGGAGCGGTGTGATAACAGTGGGTTTGTAATGATCTTACCCAGGACTTTGCTGTCCGTGTTAAGAAAGGAAAGCTTTCAATAGAATCGCTCCTCAAACGGGTCGTTATTGGGTTTTGGTAGTACCACGATCAGCGCCTCTCGCATAGATGGTGGAAGTGTGCCAGCTGACTGGACAACCTTCAGGAGCTTCTGGCGAGCGTGGCTCGGTACATGGAGTAAAACTCCACCGGGAGTCCATCCCTACCTGGTGTTTTATTATGCGCTATCTGGTCCAACGCAAGATGGACCTCCGCGAGTGTCAAAGGTGCATCAAAAGCTTGTTGGTAGACCGGGATTTGCAGGCCATCTAGATACATTGATAAGGCAGGCTCCCCCCTCACCACCATCCTCCTGGTACAGGGAACTATTAATAGTCAAAGAAGGCCCCGTTAATAGCCAATTGCGATGTGAGCATGTCTCCTGTCGGGGTCATAATGTCCGTCAACCGGGGTCTCATTTTTGGAGCACAGCAACCAGGTCAGAACACATCCCGCCTTGTCTCACTTCATGTGACAAGTGTATTCTGTGTAATCCAGCCTCCCCAGTCTGTCTGCCAGAGCCCTGTGACCGCCTGGAGGGAGGTCAGATCCTCACACTGCCCCTCTCCAAACCCTGCACCGATTTCAGCTGCTTGGATAATGTCTTCTGCCTCCAGCACGCCTCAAAGATACATTCACACCATACTCTGTTTTGATGCGGAGGCCAAGCAGAATCACTTTGAAGGCGTCCCATTCTACACCCCGGTCCCACGCAGTGTCATCGTTTAGCTCGAAGTACTGGTTGTCATGGTTACCTACTTCTCACGAAACATTGCATCCTGCAGCAACGGAGCGGGCAGCCTCTAGGTGGGAATTTGGGTCTGACACCTGCCCCACGTCAGAGCCATCAGGAGAGTGTTACGGTCAGACAGGGTACGACCCAGGTATTCAGCTGTCTGGGATCATTGCAGAATTACCGAGAACGAAATCAATTCTGGTGGGCGTGAGAGAAGTGGAAGTATTTCTGTGCCACCGGGTTCAAGGAACGCCAGATATCATGGAGCTGGTTGTTTTTTAGCCAATTCTTAATGGAGCGTGCCATGCGGATTGCCTGTGTACCTGGAAGCGGAGGGGTCCATATCTGTCGTAAACACAATTAAAATCACCCTCACACATAGGCTCAGTGCATGCAGATCTTGAGAGCATGCCTGTGGTGAAGTACTCAGAGAAATGGGATTGTCTCACATTAGGCACATAGAGGGCCACTAGAGTTATACGTGCTCCATCCAGTTGCCCCTCCACTATCACGTGTCTTCCCTTCGGGTCTAGCCTTTGGCGCACAACCTGTAGGGGTACCATTGGCACCACCCATATCAACACCTCCCATGCATAAGACGAGTAAGCAGTTCCCACTATTTGACCCCTCCAGCGGCACTACAGATGTAGTAACCCCTCCCCCGTCATTTGTGCTTCCTGGAGGTATGCTATGTGAATGTGTCAGCCAGTGCGCATATCTGATCATCATCCAGCAAGGACATGGAACGGGCCGGCGAGTCCTTGGTGTGGCTATGTTGGGACTCCAGTTCAGCCAGGGCCTGGTCTCTTGCAGCCTGCTCCTCAGTCTGCCTGCCCCTGTGAGAACCATGGCACCGCCGCCATTGGGGAAGGCATCTATGCCGCTCTCCTCCAGCACCTACCGCCTGGCATGTAGAAGGCGGAACCCCTTTGGACTCCAACCATTCCCATGCCTTGGCTATGGTCGCAGAGAAATAAGTGGTGCCAGAATCAAGGGCTTGTAGTGTATCAGGGATCACCGATCTGTTCTCCACTTGCCAGGGACCCTTATGCACTACCTGCAAGATGTGGTCACGGTCGTCATAGTAGAAGAGCCGCAACACAACTAGTCGAGGGGTAGCCCCGGGCGGGGGTGGCCCACCAGGTACTTGATGTGAGCGCATCATGGAGAAGAATGTGGACCTCCTCCACTCCAGTACCATGTTGAGGAGCCAATTCTCGAGTAAGACATCCATGTTGGGGCCTTCTGTCCCCTCCGGGAGCCCCACTATTCGAATGTTATGCCAGGAACGGCTTCGTAAGAGGGTCACCTCCTCTTGAAGGGCCTGCAGCTGAGAATGCACATCAACCATATAAGGGTGAAGTCTGGCAATAGCAGATCCGTTGTTCTGTACCCTGTCCCTCAATTTGGCCTGGTCTGCCCTGAGAAGGCTCCTCTCGACCAACAAAACGTGCAACTTGGGATCCAGAGTGGACTTTATGTCCCTGATAGCCCCCAACAGTTAATCGAACTGGTCTATGGAGGGGCTGCCCCTCCATCTGGCCCAGAGCCCCCCCCCGACCCCTGCGGACTGCTCCTGCCCCAGACTTCGGGCTCCCCTTCATGCAGTACTGTTTGACTATGGTGACAGGTTGGGGCTCCCACTTTCGGGGCAGCAGAGCAAAGTGTCCCAACCACACTCCTAGTATGGGGCTTCCAGGGACCAACATAACGGAAACAAACATCACTCACCAACAGCTCTCGACCCCCCCGGTGCCACCAAGTATCGACTCCCTACAGCCACCACTGCAGAACAAGAAGGGGAAGCCCCAGCCAGTCACTGTCTATCAGGGACCACCCCCCTACCCCCGCGGGGTCCTGCATCCCAAGTCATGCCAAGGTCAGGCCGCATTAGATGGTAAATTGTCTGTTGGCAGTAAAGATGGCTGCCCATGATCTGTAGGTGGGCTCTACAAGCTAGCAGTTCCAAGTCGGGTGCCAGCGCGCCGTCTCTCGCCCCCTCTCAGAAGCTTCCACTCTTGTCCAAAGAGGAGCTATCCCCCTTGTGTCTAACACCCACCTCAGTGGACCTCACAGGGCCCTGGGTGCACTCCGGCCCAGGGTTGGATTGGGATCAAAAATTGGCCCGGGCACACCAAAACAAAGTGGCCCACATTTGCGTATTGCCTTTCCGCAAAACACTGCTTCAGCGACGTTTTATGAAAAGAAAGGGGGTGGGGGCATGTTTTATTACCTTCACTTAGATAAAAAAAATGCACAGATTAGTTCACACTGCTGAGCCAGACATGAATGCAAGTGAGACCACTTCTGCTCAGGCCCCCTGCCCCCGCTCAATCAGCATACATTAATGGGCGGCCCAGCTAGAGAAGAGGAGTGACACCTCCGCCCATCTGCCTCTAGAAAGGCCACTCAGGCACCCACTGGGCCGCTGGCGGCATCCTAACAGCACAGACAGCCCCCAGGCTGCCCAAAAAAGCAGCCCACAGCTAGAACTCGGCTACCGGCCCTTCTGCCATTTCCCGAGTGTCCGTGTTACCAATCCGACCCTGCCCAGGCCAGTGTCTCCACTCGCCACCTCCCAGTTTCATCTGTCTCGTGGAGAGGCGTGCATGAACTTGATCTTGCTCCAGGTGGATCCTGAAGCCGCCTCCCCAAGTCGCCGCTACATCCAAGGCAGTGGAGGCTGTCCTCCAGTCATGCTTGGCACAGCGCAGAGCCGCCCCTTGGCTGTAGAGCCCCCGCTCGGGGGAGAGGCTGTGGCCGAGTGGCAAAGCCTCGCGGGCCGCACCTTGTAGTTGTGGCTCCTGCTGAGCGGAGAGCTGTCATTCTGCGGCACGCCTGGCCCCGGCTCCGAGGCAAAGGAAGGCCTCGCCGCGCCTGTGGGGCCGGATCATTTTATCGATCTGGGGTCGAACTCCACCGCCAGTCCTGGATGTGGAGCGCCCCCTCCCAGGAGAGAATATGGGGCCTCCGATGGGTCAGGATACTGTATGGCGGGAAGCGTCTTTGAGCAGGGACAGGAGTGCACCCAGGCATTTAATCCACTCCCATTCAGACTCAAAAGCTTGATCTCTTCCATAGCGGTCTACGTGCAAGTCGAAGCCAAGTCTATGGCTGTGAGCGTGATTACTAGAGTCTGGTATCCAGTATTCCAAGTAGCTACTCCCTCCCTTCTCCCCTACCCAGCCACCAGCTTAATAAGCAGAAACATTATATGCCTGACCCCCAACTTGGCCATTATAGGGCCAACAGGCCAATTGTCCAGTCTGCCAATGCACTGTTTGTAATCGTTCACTCCAGCTATATCTCCCCCCCCCCATGGGCAATTCTAGAATGGCCCTGTTCTCTGAATGTTAAAGGCATAATGAACATGACAAATATTTAATGTTAATTGTGGTGCAATGCATCCATTCTAGTACAGGTATCGTTCTATATGAATAAGGCAGGAATAAGGAGAAATTTATTACAGATTCCTACTAAGTTTCATTTGCCTTGAGCCTTGCCTGCCATGTGAGGAACTGATGACTGCGTCCGGAAGTGGGAACACCAGAAAACTACTTATGCTCCAGGCAGCTCGCTCAGGAATATAATGCAGATCAAGTGGATTGTCTTGTTGAATATAAACAATTTTTCAAAGTGTATTTAATTTGACAAAAATGCTATCTCTATAAGATAGACAAACGTATTAAATAGCTCCTTGTTACACAAAAGGCAGCTTTGTCTTGTTGAATGTAAACCATTTTTCAAAGTGTATTTAATTTGACAAAAATGCTATCTCTATAAGATAGACCAAAGTATTAAATAGCACATTCTTACACAAAATGCAGCTTGTGTGACGATGAAACATTTCTCTCGGAATCTAAAAATGGATTCTACTTGGTTCCAGATCACAAAAAGCCTGCTGTAGCAGAAAAGGTGTACTTAAAATGTGTGGCCATTTAGTTAAAACCCGATTATGAAGACCAATGGCATTACCAGGGAAAATAATTCCTTTTTTACTTACAGAGCTGATGGCTGTCTCCTTGCCATGTCAGTTGCCTAACCTGTGCAAAACGTTAATGTATTATAGGTTCAAACACTGGAAAACTATAGTTAAGTCATTAACATTGTCTTCCACTGGGTGAACAATGCAAAGTAAAATAAGTATTACTGTAACTTGAAATAATGTACATTTGTTACTACCACTAATCTGTGCTTTTTCTGCTTTCATTTAGGTTTTTCGCCTCTTTGCAATGGTAGTGATTGCGGCTATTCATCTAGCATGGAGGGCAGTGAGACGGGATCTCGGGAAGGCTCAGATGTAGCATGCACAGAAGGAATTTGCAATCATGATGAAACTGGTAATCTTAAAATTAGGCAATTGGGCATTGCAGTTCTGTGCCACGCTGTGGTCAACTACTGATTTGAAAACTTTTTTTTTTGTAGGTGAAGATTCATGTGTTCACCACTGTGATGATAAAGACGATGATGATGGCGATAGTTGTTTGGAATGCTGGGCCAATTCAGCAGACGAAACTAACCTGAAAGGCAAAAATAAAAAGAAGAAAAAGAAAAGCAAACTTTTCAAGTGTGAGATTGAGCACGTAAGAGCAAATTCATTATGTTCTAGTTTATTATACCATCTCATTATAGCATGGTCTCATTGGAGACAAAGTCTCTAATGCGCGTGCTGAAATAGTTATCATCCAATCATTAGTTGTCTACTGTTAGTTGGCCAAAAATGTGATGGATGAAATGCTGGAATTAGTCTGTCTCATAGCCTTGGGCTGAGAAGCTCCCTCTGTTGACATGAATGCAGCTTTGACTATATTCATAGATGTGTAGTCCATGCAGGTCCAACATATAAGGCTTCTTGTTTCATTTTTACAATTCCAGTGTGTAATGTAGCGATAATACTAAAATTACCACTTAATGAAATGATTGCTTGTGTTCGAGGCATGTGAGCTGTAGATCACATGCTTATGCATAAATCGCCATCTAGTGTTGGGTCCGGATGTTTGCACTTTGTTTTTGTTCGAAGAAGTCTTTCCAGTCACGAATTAGGTGACTCCTCCTTTCGGTGATAGTGCGCATGGGCATCGACTTCATCCTTAGATTGTTTTTTTTCCGCCATCGGGTTTGGATGTGTATTGCTGCGCTCCGGTTCGGTACCGTTTTCGGACCCCTTCGATGCGCAATCCACTACCCTTGACGGTATTGTTATCGATCGCGGTTCCCCATTCGACGCGCATCGTCTCACTTCTGAAAACCTTCGATCGGGAAATTCGTGGCAGGTCGTCGGGCCTACCCGCGCCGACCGCACTAGCAGTCGATGGAACAGACTCCATTCAAGCTCTGTTCCGGGTGTCGTGCTAAGTTTCCACGCACCGACTTGCACTAAGTGTGCAACCTCTGCTTGTCCCCGGAACACAACGAGAACGACTGCGACGCGTGTCGATCGAAAAAGACACTTCGTGACCATCGGGCTAGACAACATGAAATGCAACACCAGAGCAGCTCCGCACCTGACCTCTTCGGCGAAGATTCCGACACTGAACATGAACCTCAAGGAGCCGAGGAAGAAGAACATATCTCCGTGTCTGAAGCCGACTCCGACATGGAAGAAGAGCGGATTACTCCGGGTCAGCGTACCGTGAGTAAAGATACCCCTTTGCCCCTCAACATAAGACAAAGGCTCCGGTCCCTCCTCTGCCCTCAGGCCAAGGTCGGCACCGACAAAGTTTCCGACGCCCTGCCCTCAGGCCCGGCTCTGAAACAGAAAGACAAGCCTTCCGGCTCGGGCTCGAGCCGGCCCCACTCCGGCGCCGAAACACAAGTCCAAGTTTTCGACACCGAAAGGCTCGGAGCCGAAACCTTCGACGCCGAAACCGGCTCATAAAGAAAAAGACTCTCCCACTAAAGAGCCTCGGTCCGATGCGGCGCCTTCGGATCCAAAGCAGAAAAAACTGGTGATCAACCCTCAAACAGGGCATATTCATGCCACTCTTCCAAAAAAACTGAAAATTGACCTATCAGAGGACTACCACATTCCTCTCAAAAGGAAAAGTGTGGGTACTAACCCTTATCCCCCTTATATCCCACTTCCTTCTCCCATTGATCCTAACTTGCTCATTTCACCAGCAAATTCACCACCACCACTTTCACCTGACCCACAGGATGAAGGGGATCAGGATAGGTTACAGGACACTGACCCGTGGGACAAAAATCAGACCGACCCAATCACCTGTAAAGAACCTGATTTGTATCCCTCCAGACCCTCCCCACCTGACGACAACATTGGGTACATTGAGCTCCTTAATAGGGCCGCTCAATATCATGGGGTGGAGCTCCATAAAGAGCCTTTAGAAGAGGATTTCCTCGTTGAAACACTTACTTCTTTCCAAAGAGCTACTCACACCTTACCAATTCTCAAAGGCATGTTAAAGCACACGGATGAGGTATTTAAAGACCCTGTAAGATCCAGGATAATTACACACCTCATACATTTACCTGATGAACACAAATCTAAGGCTAATGACCTCAATCAGGAAGGTAAACTTATTACCAATACATCCATTAGGTGTGCCCTAGACGCAGCAGACACAGCAGCTCGTGCAGTCAACACCAGTATATTATTACGGAGACATGCTTGGCTGAGAATATCAGGCTTCAAGCCGGAGGTGCAAACCTCCATCCTTAACCAACCGTTTGATAAGGAACATCTCTTTGGTCCAGCTGTTGATACCTCGCTGGAAAAGATGAAGAAAGACACTGAGGTCGCAAAGTCCATGGGGGCTTTGCAGTTACCTGCCACTAGGGGCTCCTTTCGTCGCTCCTTTTACAGGGGTGGTTCAAAAACGGTGTCCACCGAAAATCCCTCCTCCTCTTACAAGGGCAATAACCAATCCCCCTCTTCAGGAGGTTATTTCAGAGGAGGTTTTAGAGGAAACGATGGTAAGGGAAGAAGCAGAGGTAACTCTACCCGCACTTCCCCTGCAAACAAACAGTGACTTCCTTCCGTTATCCCCCGATCATTCCACTCCTGTCGGGGGACGACTCTCCCAATTCCTCCCTGTCTGGACTTCAATAACCTCAGACAAGTGAGTACTACAAATTATCCAGTATGGTTACTGCCTGGAGCTTACGGACACTACCCCAAATATCCTTCCAAGATCACGTGCAATGTCACCAGAGCATCTCACCCTCCTAAAAGCAGGAGGTACTCTCTCTCTTGGGAAAACGCGCTATAGAACCAGTCCCATTACAATACCAGGGGACCGGGGGTATACTCCCTGTATTTTTTAATTCCCCAAAAAGACGGCTCTCAGGCCTATACTAGACCTCAGAGAACTAAATCTGCACGTTCAGTCGGACCACTTTCACATGGTCACACTCCAATAAGTGCTCCCACTCCTTCAGCAAGGCGACTTTTTTGTCCTTGGACTTAAAGGACGTATATTTCCATATTCCCATTCACCCTGCTCACCGGAAATACCTCAGGTTTGTGGTGGACGGGACAACATTATCAATTCAAGGTTCTCCCATTCGGAGTAACTACAGCACCAAGGGTTTTCACCAAGTGTCTGGCAGTAGTCGCGGCTCATCTAAGAAGACAGCACATTCACGTCTTCCCCTACCTAGACAACTGACTAATAAAAGCCAGCTCGCAACAGAGCTGCATAAGACACTCGAAAAACAGTCCAACTGCTTCACGACCTGGGGTTCACAGTAAACCTCTCCAAATCGCACCTCCAACCATCCAACACACAAGTGTATCTGGGATCCACAATAAACACTCAAAAAGCTCTAGCGTATCCCAACCAAGTCAGGATACGCCACATGCAAACTCTAATAGCGCAGTTTCAGCTTCAACACTCATTAACAGCTTGGGTGTTCATGCAATTGCTAGGAATGATGGCATCTTGCATCTTAATCGTTCCTTATGCAAGACTCCAAATGTGCCCCCCTACAGGAATGCTTAGCACGTCAGTGGAACCTGGCTCAAGGTCAGTTATCAGATCTAGTGTTGGTGGATCAATCAATTAGGGGTTTATAAAGCGCGCTACTCACCTGTGAGGGTCTCAAGGCGCTGGGGGGGGGGGGGAAGAAGACGGCTCCGGATCAGTGGAAGAGCCAGGTCTTGAGGTCCTTCCTGAACGTGTGCAGGGTCTGGGAGCGTCTGATGTTCACCGGGAGCTCGTTCCAGGTCTTGGCTGCGATGTACGAGAAGGCTCTTCCTCCGGTTTTATTTCTGCGGATGCGGGGAACCTCTGCCAGGGCGAGGTCGGCGGAGCGGAGGTTTCTCTTGAGTGCGTGGAAGGAGACTCTCGTTGAGGTATTTGGGTCCGATGTTGTTGAGGGCTTTGTAGGCGTGGGTGAGGAGCTTGAAAATGACTCTTCTCGACGGGAAGCCAGTGCAGGCCGCGCAGGTGTTTGGTCATGTGCTCGTGCCGTGGAGTTCTGAGTACGAGTCTGGCTGCGGCGTTCTGGATGGTTTGGAGTCTGTGTAGGAGAGTTTTATTGATTCCGGCGTAGAGGGCGTTGCTGTAGTCAAGTCTGCTGGTTATGAGTGCGTGGGTGACGGTCCTTCTGCAGTTGGAGGGGATCCATTTGAAGGTCTTACGGAGGATCCGAAGGCAGTTGAAACTGTTGGAGGCGACGCCGTTGATCTGGCGGTTCACGCAGAGGGAGGAGTCGAGAATGATGCCGAGGTTTCGGGCGTGGTCAGTGGGGGTCGGTGGGGTCCCGAGGGCTGACGGCCACCAGGTGTTGTCCCAGGCGGTGGAGCAGGGTCCGAGGATGAGGACCTCTGTCTTCTCTGAGTTGAGCTTCAGACAGCTGTACTTCATCCAGGCTGCCACATTCCTCATTCCTTCCTGGAAGCAGAGTCTGGTGTCTTCGCGATTCTTCGTGAGGGAAAGGATGAGCTGGGTGTCGTCGGCGTAGGATACGATGCTGAGTCCATGTTGTCTGACAATAGCTGCGAGGGGGGCCATGTAGATGTTGAAGAGCGTGGGGCTGAGAGATGACCCCTGTGGGACTCCGCAGTTGATATCGGTGGGTTCGGAGAGGAAGGGAGGGAGTCTGATCCTCTGTGTTCGGCCGGCGAGGAAGGATTGGATCCAGTCTAGGGCGGCTCCTTGTATCCCTGCGTCGTGAAGTCTGGATGTGAGAGTGCGGTGTGAAACGGTGTCGAAAGCCGCGGAGAGGTCTAGCAGGATGAGGGCCGCCGTGTGTCCCTGGTCCAGTAGCATGCGGATGTAGTCAGTGGCGGCTAGGAGGGCGGTCTCGGTGCTGTGGTTGCTGCGGAATCCAGATTGGGAGGCGTCTAGGATGGAATGGTCTTCGATGAAGGCGGTCAGCCGAGTGTTTACGAGTCTCTCGGTGACTTTGGCCGCTAAGGGAAGGAGAGAGATGGGCCGGTAGTTTTTCAGGTCCGTGGGGTCTGCTGTAGGTTTCTTGAGGAGGGGTTTTACCTCCGCCCGTTTCCAGTCGTCTGGGCAGATGCCGAATGTGAGGGAGGTGTTGATGGCGCGACCAAGTTCGGGTGCGATGGCGGCGGCTCTGTGGAATATGTGCGGTGGGCATGGGTCCGTAGGTGCTCCAGAGTGAGTTTTTTCTTCATGGTCGTGGTGATGAGTTCGATGGAGGCGGGATCCCAAGACTTGATGGTCGGTTTGTCGGCGGTGATGGGTAGGGGGGTGGTGTCGGGGGCTGGTTCGCTGAAGTTGTCGTAGAGGTCTTTGATCTTACGATGGAAGTAGGAGCTGAGCTTGTCGCAGAGTTCCTGGGAAGGTGTAATGTCCGTGGCTTCGCAGGCGGGTCTTGCGAACTGCTGTATGATGTTGAATAGTTCTCTGGCGTCTGTGGCGTTGGACTGGACTTTCTTTCATGAAGGTCCGTTTGGTGTCTCTTATGCGCTGGTGGTATTCTTTCAGGGCGTCCTTGTGGTTGGTCCAAGCTTCCGTGGTTTTCTGGTTTCGCCAGGTTTTTTCTAGGCGTCTGCAGGCGCGTCTGGCTTCTTGGAGTTCTGTGGTGAACCAGGCGGCCTTTAGAGGCCGTTGTTTGTCGGGAGCGGAGCGGTGCGAGCTTGTCCGCGCAGCAAGAGAGCCAGCGGTGAAATTCCCTGGCTGCGGTGTTGGTGTCGGTCGTGGCGACGGGTGTGTTTTGGCGGAGGGTGGCGTTGAGGAGTTCCTCTGTGACCTTGCTCCAGTTCCGTCGTGGCGGGCGTGGGGGGGGGCTTGTGTGCGGTGGTGGTGTTGAAGGTGAAATGGACGCAGTGGTGGTCCGTCCAGGGGGGCTGGGTGGTGTGGCTGAAGCGGATGTTGGTTCCTCCCGCGAAGATGGGCTCGAGGGTGTGGCCTGCTCTGTGGGTCGGTGTGTTGACTAGCTGCTTCAGTCCTAGGTTGGCGAGGTTGTCTGAGGGTGCTGGAGTCGGGGTCGTTGCTGTTGTCAAGGTGGAAGTTCAGGTCCCTGAGTAGGATGTAGTCTGTGGCGGTGATGGTGTGGGGTGCGGCGAGCTCGGCGATGGTCGTTGCGGGCTGGGTGCGGGGTCCTGGCGATCTGTAGATGAGGGTGCCGCGTAGTGGGGTCCTGGGGCTGGTCTGGACCTGGAGGTGTTCCGCGTTGGACTGGTGGTCGCTCGAGGTGGAGAGTCGGAGGGCGGTCTTGTGCGCGATGGTGAGTCCCCCTCCTGGGCGGTGCGGGCGGTCCTTTCTCTGGAACTTGTAGCCGTCGGGGATGGCGGTGGCGATGTCTGGGCCGGAGGTGGCGTTGGTCCAGGTCTCTGTGAAGGTGACGTCGGGTGAGAGGGTGTCGATCAGGTCCCAGATTTCAACCACATGTCGGTGCAGGGAGCGCACGTTGAGGAGGATGCAAGTCAGGCTCTCTGAGGTGCGTGCATCGGATGGGCAGTCTGCGGTCACGGGAGGCTTGTCGACGGTGAAGGACTTGCAGCAGGTTTTGCAGGAGAACTGCCCGTTGGTGGTGATAGGCGAGGATCTTGCGCAGTCGGCGTGTCTTCCGGGTTTGAGTGCGTGGAGGGTGGTCGAGTCGTAGCGGTGGGGTCTAGGAGAACCAGGGTTCCTGGCTTTGGCCGCAGTCGGGTTGCGTGGATGGCCGCACTCATCGCTCTCTGCAGTGGTGGAACATACAAAACCTTTCCAAGGGGCGGCCATTCGTCGACCCTGTTCCACAGATCGTACTAACAGCAGACTCATCGCTCACTGGTTGGGGAGCTCATATTCGAAAACATACCATTCAGGGCATGTGGACTCTGCAGCAAAAACGACTCCACATAAACCATCTAGAACTGCTAGCTATTTTTCTAGCATTGAAAGCCTTTCAAATTCATCTGCTAGGCAAAGCTGTCCTGATTCGCACAGACAACATAACAGCAATGTACTACATACAAAAACAGGGGGGGGGGGGACACACTCTCTCCAGCGCTCACAGCTAGCACAGAGCATCTGCAAATGGGCCATACCTCAAAAAATATATCTCCTTGCACAACACCTTCCAGGAGTAAACAACCAGATTGCAGATCTGCTCAGTCGTCAACAGCAGATCCAGGAATGGGAACTCCACTCTCACGTTCTCCTCCCATTCTTCCAAATGTGGGGCTTCCCACAGATAGATCTGTTCGCCACCCACCTAAACGCAAAATGCCCAAACTTCGCATCCAGGTATCCACACCCATTGTCCAAAGGCAATGCGCTATGGATGAATTGGTCAGGGATAATTGCTTACGCTTTTCCGCCTCTCCCACTCATTCCATTAGTGGTTCGGAAGCTCAGACAGCAGTCCCTGACACTAATCCTAGTTGCTCCCACATGGGCCCGTCAACCCTGGTTCACAACCCTATTGGAGTTATCAGTAGTTCTCTTCCAGGGAATACTCCTCAATAGTCATAAGCACTGAATAATCCCCGCCCACGTGCGGGATCCCGGAGCATATAGAAATATATGTATATATACACATGTGTATGCTCGGGCCCACAAGTGTATAACACTTCCGAAATATACACACACATATGTATATACATATAAACATGCAGCCTAAAACTGTTCCAATAGGGCAAACCGCCAAAATTACATAGGTTTCTCTTGTATGAAAATAATCCCCTAAATACATTTTGTAATAGAGAACATACACTGTAATAGTATCATACAAGAATCCTTTATTTTCAGAAAAGTAAAACAGGTAATAGCAGGCAGTTGGCCCATAGGCTGCATAGATAAATAACTATCATAGTGCAGTAAGAAAACTGGCACCTTGCCTTTAAGGCTTCCAAGATTCTGGACACCGTGCCTTTAAGACCTCCAGGAGCCCCTCTGCTCCCATCATGCACCACAGGTGACAGTTAGGTCAGTTCTATTTTCCGGCTCCTTCTGTGAGGATCCTGGAGCTTGAGCTCGACAGTTTTTGATTATCTTTAGTCAGAAATTGGTTTTTTCTCTTATTTTTGGACATTTTTGACTGCTGGTTGTTTTTCTTAAACCTTTCTGACAATTTACCATATTTTTTTTCTGTCAGAATGCGAGCTGTATTCAATAAATGTCCTTCATGTGGTAAAAAGATGGCAAAATCGGACCCACACTGTGTGCAAAGTGTTTACCATCTTCACACAAACCTGATACTTGCAATTATTGTCAGTAATTTTCTAAAAGGACTCTTCGGGACAGGGAGAAGATTAGGCTCCATGCCCTACTGGAGAGAGGAAGAAGTCATCACAAAAGTGGCCTTGGGGGCTCCCAAGGGCCCTCCTAATCAGGAACACCGAAAGAGGCGAAGATCTACCTCTCCAGAGTCAAGAAAGAAGCAGATTCCTGACTGTTCAGCGTCGAGATCGCCGTCGAAGAAGCAGGCAAGACACTCTTCAGCGTCGAGGGACAGATCGCCGTCGAGACGACGACACTCTCCGTCGCACAAAAGTAAGTCGACGTCGAGACGTACTTCGGGCTCGAAGTATTCTGGTCCCGGGAGACCTGATAAGCACCCGTCGACGTCGAAACATCCGTCGACGGCGAGGAACACTCCGCCAGCTTCTCGAAGGCCGGCGAAGAATCTGCCGAGAGCTTACCGACGGACGACGTCGAGATCTCCGTCGCAGTCGAGGCGCTCATCGCCAAAAAAGGCAACGTCGAAGACGCGCCAGAGACGTTCGACGTCGAAATCTCCTGTTTGCCAGCATGGGCAACGCCGATATCTCCGCGGAGAAGAGGGTCTGCCAGTATCTCGCCGCCAAGGAGATCAACGTCGAAGACGGCACAGTCTGTGTCGCTGTCGAGACATCGGTCGACGTCAAGAAACAAATCCTGTAGTCTCGGAGGAGGTTACAGAGGGGGCGCGGTCGACGTCGAGGTCAAGACGTTCGACGTCGAAGACCATCATCCCCGGGTCTTAACATCGTCCAGATTTCACCGGAGGGTTCTCCGGTTCCGGCTAAGAAGTCACATCCTTTCACTCTTTCGCCAAGATGGCTGGAAGGTACTGGTTCTGCTCAGGGAAGCCCTGATTCAGATTACTCTCGCACCTACTCTCTGTCAAACTTCCAGGGGTCCGCCTCCAACGACATCATCGAGGGTCTCTCCGAAAAGAACCCAGAGAAGGTCAAGGTCCCCATCCTCCCGCCACACAAGGTCACGGGAGCGGTCTCGCTCACATCATTATTCCTCTCCCAAGAGGAGGAGACTAAGATCACCAACGTGGTCTGCATCCACCAAATCTTCGATCAAGGATTATTCACCAACTCTGTCTGAAACGCCACCATCCAGAGTGTCCCCGATTGACGACATTGGAACTTTCACTGACGTTCTCTGCAGAGGGGCCAAATAACTCCACATCAGTATGTCGGCCCCGACGGTCTCCACATCTGTTATCTTTGAGACATTACACCATCGCTCGTCAACCAGGTCTCTACTGCCTCTGGTCCCAGGTTTTTTAGAGCCTGCCATGCAGACTTTCTTAACTCCTTCCACAGTGGGCGCAGTGCCATCTCGTATTGCCAAGAAATATAAGGCCCCGGCTCAGGACCCACTGTTCCTACGGTCCGATCCTCCACCAGACTCTGTCATTGTGGCGGCAGCCAGGAAGGCACACTCTGCGACTTCTTCCTCGTCAGTCGCCCTCAAAAGAAAGACAGCAAGAATATGGACTCACTGGGCAAGAGGATGTGCAATACCTCTGCCTCTGTTATGAAGGTGGCCAGTGCCTCAGCTCTTCTAGGGAGGTACGACAGGTCTCTCTGGGACTCCCTTGCCAGATTCACGGACAAACTCCCGAAAGAAGACCAGCAGGACTTTCAGGAGATTCTGCAAAAAGGAGGCTTGGTGGCTAACCAGGTGATAAGCGCAGCTGCAGACTCATCGGATCTGGCCGCACATGGCTATTCGCACGGCATCTGTTCCAGACGCTCGGCCTGGCTGCGTCTCACAGGCTTGAAACCAGATGCTCCACGGAGGATTGTCAATCTTCCGTTCAATGGGTCTTCGCTGTTTGGGTCTCACGCAGATGATGAGATGGCCAAAATGAAAGCTGAATTGGAAACTGTGAAGGCCGTTGGCCTAGAGAAACGGAAAGAATTCCGCAAACGATTCCGTCCCTACGACAGGCGCTCCTTCAATCAGAGGGTTCAAACCCCTCAGTGGTCATCCCAGAACCAGCAGCAGCAGAGGTCGCAATTCCATCAAAGACTACCTGGTAGAGGTAGAGAAAACAACAGGCAGCAGGCTTCAACTGCTAAGCAACCAGCCAAACAATGAGCAGAGGCTTCCTCCGTGCCCGTTAGCCGCTCCGGTAGGAGGAAGTATCACTTTTCATCTGGTAGAGTGGAGATCAATAACAAAAGACAAATGGGTGCTGAATATTGTGCAAAATGGATACTTGCTGAGGTTCAAAGCCCCACCTCCATCAGTTCCTCCTCATAGAAAATCCAGCAAACATCATCTACTGTTGCAAAAAGAGGTGAACAGTCTTCTGCAAAAACGCCATAGAGTATGTTCCAAAGCAACAACAAGGGCAAGGCATTTACTCTCGTTACTTCCTGGTCGAAAAAGAGGACCGACCAGAGAATACAGACCAATTCTCGATCTGCGGCTCTTGAACAAATTCATCCGCATGAGAAAAATTTCGGATGTTGGCTCTGCACCAGATCTTCCCTCATCTACATCGGGGGACTGGATGTGTGCTATAGACTTGCAGGACGCCTCTTCCATATCCCGGTGTCCAAAATGCATCGAAAGTTTCTCCGCTTTCAGGTAACCCATCAACATTTCCAATTCCGAGTTCTACCGTTCGGGCTCAAATCAGCCCCCCGAACGTTCTCGAAGTGCATGGCAGTGGTGGCAGCTTTCCTACGCAAGCGCAAAATCTTCATTTACCCCGATCTGGACGATTGGCTCCTGAAGAGTGCTACACCTTCTCTACTTCAGAATCACCTCAACTACTGTCTCCAACTGCTGAACACACTGTGACTTCAGGTCAACTTCAAGAAGTCAGTCTTCAATCCGATCCAGAAAATCCATTACCTGGGCTCTTCACTGGATACCGCAAAAGCAAGCGTGTGTTCTTCGGAGGAGAGGTTGTCGTCAATCAGAGAGAAATGTCGCGATCTCCTCAGCGCCCGTCATCCCACAGTCACAGGTTTCATCGCTGTTGGGCTCCATGGCCTCTTGCGTATTCATCGTCCCCAATGCCAGATTGAACATGCGTCCTCTACAGCAGTCTCTGGAGGACCAGTGGATGCAAGTCTCAGGTCGCTGGGAAGACCGTGTGACTCTACCTCAATCGGCCAAAGACTCCAGATGGTGGATGAAGCGGTCACACCTACTAAAGGGAGTCCCATTCCATCAAGACATTCCCACTCAGACTATAGTCACGGATGCTTCCCTGCAAGGTTGGGGAGCGCACATGGGGCCTCTTCAAGTACAAGGTCTCTGGTCAGAGACAGAGCAAGGGTATCACATCAACTTTCTGGAGCTGAGAGCCGTCCACCTGGCTCTCAAGTCTCTGTACCCTTCTCTCCAGTCCAGCTCCCTCTTAGTTCAGACAGACAACACCACCACGATGTATTGTCTGAACAAGCAGGGGGGCACCAGATCGAGGACTCTCTCTCTGGAGTCACAGACCATCTGGAGGTGGCTTCTCACCAGGAACCTCAGCATTGTGGCCATTCACCTTCCGGGGGTCATGAACGTTCACACAGACTCACTAAGCAGAGACTTCGTAGAAGCGCACAACTGGGTGCTAAACAGCGCGGTCGCGCAAGACATCTTCCAACAATCGGGAGTGCCAGACATCGACCTCTTCGCAGACGCGGCCAACACCAAATGCCCCGTCTTCGCGTCCAGGTTTCCCCAACCAGGGTCACAAGGGAATGCCCTTTTGATAAACTGGTATCAGACATTACTGTACGCCTTTCCTCCGCTTCCGCTGATCCCTGCAGTGATCAACAAATTTTACAGGACCAACACGAGAATGATCCTGTTAGCTCCGGAGTGGCCGCGGCAGTGGTGGTACCCGGACCTTCTGCAATTATCCGAGGTGCCACACCGAAGGTTGCCTTGCAGTCCAGACCTGTTGTCCAAGAACGAAGGGAGAGTGTTTCATCCCAATCTCTCATCCCTCAGATTGACAGCATGGCTCATGAGGTCCTGCAATACGGACACTTAGACTTACCAGCGGACTGTATGACCATCCTCAAGGAAGCAAAGAGACCTTCCACCAGGGCGTCCTATGCTTTCAAATGGAAGCAATTCTACTTGTGGTGCATGAACAAGGCTCATGATCCAGTGAGGGGTCAAGAGCAGGTGATCTTGCCATACCTACTACATTTGGCCAAATCTGGCCTGCAGTTTTCCTCGATTAAAGTTCACCTAGCAGCAATCACTGCATACAGAAAGTCCCCTACACAGGTTTCTTTTTTCCAGATGCCAGTGGTTAAAGATTTCCTTGAAGGGATAAAGATTTACCCCCCAGTGAGATCTCCTTCTCCACCTTGGGAGCTCAACATAGTCCTTACAAAATTAATGGCTGCTCCTTTTGAGCCAATTCACAGGGCTTCTCTGCAGCACTTGATATGGAAAGTTGCCTTTTTAGGCGCCATCACTTCTGCCCGCAGGGTTAGTGAAATACAGGCCTTGTGCTGTAAAGAGCCCTATACTGTTTTCCATGCAAACAGGGTAGTTTTAAGAACCCATCCGAGTTTTCTACCTAAGGTTGTCTTGGATTTTCACATCAATCAGACTATCACTCTGCTCACTTATTTTCCCAATCCCACGACTCCTCCTGAGAGGTCCCTCCATTCCCTAGACATCAAGAGGGTACTGAAATTTTATCTAGACAAAACCAAGCCATTGAGAAAAACAGACCGGTTGTTTAACTATGGTTCCATAAATACCGGTTTGGCAGCCTCTAAAAGATCCATCTCTAGGTGGATAGTCTCTTGCATATCTTTGGCTTACCAACTAGCCAACAAGTCCCTTCAGGGGAAACCTAAAGCACATTCTACCAGGGGAAAAGCCTCTACCACTGCTCTACTTAGAAATGTTCCTATAGTAGAAATTTGTAAAGCAGCTACATGGCGTTCTGTTCATACTTTCTCTCACCATTACTGTTTGGACTCTGATGCACAGGCAAATGCCCAAGTTGGGCAAGCCTCGTTGAGAAATTTGTTTGGTTGATTCCATTTTAAGATGCGTTGTTATATATTTTGTGTACTGGTTTGCTCGTTCCCGAAGTAGTGGGTATGGGCTTGCTACTCTATTCAGTGCTTATGACTATTGATGAGTATCCCCTGGAAAAGAAGGATAAGTTACTTACCTGTAATCCTAGTTCTCTTCCAGGGGTATACTCATCAGTCATAAGCAACCCTCCCGCCTCCCCGGACGAGCAATTATGGTACAATACTGTGTGTTGTGCATCTTATACTCCGGGTGATACAACTTAGTACACCGTAAAAAAGAACTGACCTAACTGTCACCTGTGGTGCATGATGGGAGCAGAGGGGCTCCTGGAGATCTTAAAGGCACGGTGTCCAGAATCTTGGAAGCCTTCAAGGCAAGGTGCCAGTTTTCTTACTGTACTATGATAGTTATTTATCTATGCAGCCTATGGGCCAACTGCCTGCTATTACCTGTTTTCCTTTTCTGAAAATAAAGGATTCTTGTATGATACTATTGCAGTGTATGTTCTCTATTACAAAATGTATTTAGGGGATTATTTTCCTGCAAGAGAAACCTATGTAATTTTGGCGGTTTGCCCTATTGGAACAGTTTTAGGCTGCATGTTTATATGTATATACATGTGTATGTTTCGGAAGTGTTATACACTTGTGGGCCCGAGCATACACATATGTGTGTATATATACATATATTTCTATATGCTCCGGGATCCCGCACGTGGGCGGGGATTATTCAGTTCTTATGACTTTGAGTATACCCCTGGAAGAGAACTAGGATTACAGGTAAGTAACTTACCCTTCCTCACCAAAAACTACACCTTACTCCCAATCTTCTCACTCAGAACCATGGAGAGATGAGACATCCAGATCCCAGTCATCTCAACCTCCTCTTCTGTTTCCAGAACGGCAAGCACAGAAGACCACTCCACAGACCATTGTTCCGCCTGCACAACGGGAAGAAGGCCACAGATCTCCTTCCGTTCACCTTTCTCCCAGGTGGCTCCTTCCAGTACACCACTGGCAGAAAACGACTTCTACTCAGATCCAACAGCCTCTGGACTATTCTAGCCTGCTCCATAGATCTCCTCTGGTTCGTTTGATGCAGGCAGTGGATCGTTCCACGCCTTCCAGGGGTAGTCAGCAGACCTGGTACCCATCTCCAAGGAGGTCTGCTTCCGTACCCACCACAAAAGGCGTAGATCACCACCTTGGTCTTGCTCCTCCGCGCATTCTTCTAAGAGAGATTATTCTCCCACACTAACAGACCGTCCACCCTCAAGAATATCGCCTGTGGATGACATCAACACTTTTCACAATGTACTGGCAAGGCGAGCACAGAAAATGAATATAGAAATGTCCGCTCCTCAGACATCGTCCGTCATCTTTGAGACTCTTCACCAGAGAGGAGTGTCAAGACCTTTACTAACTTTGGTCCCGGGCCTTTTACAGACGGTCATCCACATTTTTCTCACCCCAGCGACACTCAAAACGGCTCCGGCAAGGATCCTAAAGAAAGAGGCCATAAGAGCAGGATCCTCTTTTCCTCAGGACGGATCCTCCGCCAGACTCTGTGATCATTTTTTATTTTTTTTGCAGAGTTTTATATAGCGCGAACTTGACCCGCAACCGAATCGGGTATCAGAGCGCTTTACATAGCACCAGTTACGTTACATGAGGACACACATTCATTTTTGTTAGGCACGGGGAGATTAAGTGATTTGCCCAGAATCTCAGGATGTTCAGCGTCATTACCGAGACTCGAACCCAGTTCCCCAGGTCCGAGGTCGAACGCCCTAGCTGTTAGGCCAACTGCGAAGAAGACTCGCGCAGTATCCTCTTCCTCAATGGTTCCTCCTGACAAGAAGAGCAGAGCTCCGGATTCGTGGGAAAGGAAAGCATGTGGCTCGGCAGCTTTAGCCTTCAAAGTGTCTAGTGCTGCAGCCCTATTGGGACGTTATGACAGTGCTTTGTGGGATTCATTAGAGCATTTCAAGGACAAACTGCCCAAAGAGGATCACCAGGAATTCGGAGAGATCCTACAGGAGGGTGCTCTCGTAGCGAACCAGATGATCAGTGCGGCTGCAGATGGAGCATCTCTGGCTGCTCACTCGTACTCACATGGCATCTGCGCCAGAAGATCCTCCTGGTTACAACTTACGGCCCTGAAACCGGGGGCCCAGCAATGCATTTTGAACCTCCCATTTTCAGGAAATTGCCTATTTGGCTCTCATACAGATGAAGAGATGATCTGGATGAAATCGGAACTGGACACTCTTAAGGCTGTGGGTCTGGAAAAGAGGAAAGAATACAGGTGCCGGTACAGGCCTTATAATCGCAGACCTTTCCAACAGAGGGTTCAAACCCCTCAGTGGTCTCGGAGGCAGTATCACCAGACCAAAACACACTACCAAGGGCGTCTGGGTTAGAGGTGCACCTTGACATCCCTCTTCTACCACCAAGAATGCTACCAAGCAATGAGCAATCGCTTCCTCTGTTGCCGTTACCCACTCAGGTGGGAGGAAGTATCGCCTATCACGTTCAAGAGTGGCGCAACATTACAAACGATCAATGGGTGCTGAATATACTGCAAAATGGATATGCTCTACGGTTCCATTTTCCTCCGCAATCCACTCCTCCAGTAAAATCCAGCGATCACCAACTATCGATGTTACGACAGGAGGTGTCCACTCTCTTTCAGAAATCTGCCATAGAAGAAGTTCCTTCCTTTCAACGAAGTAGGGGAGTTTACTCCAGATACTTCCTGGTTTGAAAGTGTCGTGTGGTTTGTGGCCTCATTGTCTACATTGCTAAGTTGGCTTAGGCCTGGCTGCCATGATGCCTTTTTGCACACGTTACTTTGTTTTTCCAGCCTCTGCTTGTGCCCGGCTATATTAGAACTGTCTGCCTTTCACCTTTTCTCCTGTTCCCTGTGGGTTTCGTCTGCACAACATGTACAAGGTCGTAAAACAACGTCCCTTGTTCTTGCTGATCTGGCCAGTCCCTCGCACTTAGACATAGCACTAAGTACAGCTGCACTGGAGAAATTTGTGTGCTTTTAATATTGTGATCTCGCTGTTTGTGGCACTTGGAGAAAAACCTTTCCAGGGAGAAGAGCTGTGCTTGTCTGATAATATAAACCTTGCATCTAGATATTGAGGTATGAGGGTCCGCCTGACAAAGCCCAGAGGTCTTCTATTTTTATAATAAACTAGTTAATAGCACGGGGAGGGTGGTAAGGCCATTTAGCCCTATATCCACTGCTTTATAAAATGCTTTCCCGTTTGTATTCTATGGAATTGTAACTATGCTTCTTATTTTATCGTTATGCATTATGCTGATAGTACTGGCACGTGTACTGTATCTTAGAGCACGATAGTTGAAATAAACCTTTTAAACTATACGGTGTCTCTTCTTACGCACGTTGTGGACAAGTATGAGTGAGTTATGAAAGGGTGTTCTTGCTCCCGCGAGTCCTGAGAGAGACCGTGTTCTGGGTTGTCTAATCATTGGTAGCTTCGCTGCGAATGAGACGCTAAAGCTAGTCGGATTGGGATTGTGGGTACTAAGGTGCATGGTTGGTTCACCACTATACTCCGAGGTCCTACTATCCTGTGCATAGCTCTGTATATGTGCAGAATCCCTACAACATGGCGCCACCAACGTGGTGGGCTTCTTATCTGCGAGACGCTTGAGTAGTGCTTGTGCTTGTCCACAACACCCTTCGCATACGCTTCCGGAAACGTGTGTGAGGGTGATACCTCCTATATTGATGTTTTTATAGGTTCTTTCAAGCTTGAAGTTATTAAAAGGTGTTTGTTAACCCTATATTGCGCTGCCTCACATTAGGTTGTCGATCATTTCTGGTCTTAATGGCGGATATAAATATACCGGCACATAGCCGTGCTGCGCTCCGGGCTCATTTACTGGCTTATGGAGTGCCCGACGTGGGTGTCGCACTCATATTTGTGGTGCAGGCTGACCCGGCTCACCACTTTGAGGTGTTTTACTCTTGGGTCACTTTTCCGGCGGTGGACGGAGCGGACAATTTGTTTCATGAGTACGCTCTCACTGCCCTACCCAATGCTTATCGGCCTTATCAGGCTCTTGAAGTACCACTTACGGCATGGCAACACCGTATTTGGTTTAATGGCGCCATCCCACATCCGGTCACCCGGGTTCGTTTAGGCCCCTTATCAATAGACGGGGCCACTTGGCCAGTCTTGGCCGGGTATACCCCACATCCGCGTTATTTGACACTTGCGGTTGACACTGCGTGCATTGCATACGTCTTTGATACGCGTTCACAGAGCTTTAGTACAGTATGTTACTGTCAACGTCGAGGGAGCCCCTC
Organism: Calotriton arnoldi; assembly: GCA_963921515.1. Taxonomy (NCBI): domain Eukaryota; kingdom Metazoa; phylum Chordata; class Amphibia; order Caudata; family Salamandridae; genus Calotriton; species Calotriton arnoldi. The sequence goes on from CAWUFW010017199.1 coordinate 118,584, forward strand.
CTGGAGTTGCGGCGCATCCAGCTGGACTGGGCGGAGTAACCATAAGTCCCGTCATGGTTAATTCGGTGATGGGCAAGCGCCCACAAAATAAGGATGATTTGCCTTATTGGCTTGCAGAAAAATTTGACCAGCTGGAGGCAGTTTTTCCAGATACTTCTCCTGTGGAAAAAAACAGGATCTTGACGATTAGTTTGCCGAAAGAGTTAATTCCTGAGTTGGCAGAATGCAACAACTGGGGCAAGGTATTCGCAGCAGTATATGCGGCACTCCTTCCATGACAGTTCTCCCCTCTGTAATTAAACGAGTGCAGGATGAGCATGGCCCTGAAGCGGCTGTGGAATTGGGGATGAGACTGGTGGGAGTGTTCGATGTAGTGGCTGATCTAATCCTTGCGAACGTCAAGGGCGATGCAGTTAACTTTCAAGTAGCTAATGCTTTGGCTTTAGTCCCAGAACCGGACAAGCCACGCGAATTACCGAAAATTATTGCACAGGCTTATAAAACCATTGGCCGCCATAGTCTGGGAGTTGAGCCTTTTGCTAAAACGCAAACTCAATCACATCCACAACAAAAAACTCAATCTGAGAAAGATGAGAAACCGTTCTTAACTAAAAAGAGCTGGAGGTTGAAGAAACTGGGTAAGCAACAGAAAAAACCAGGGTCGCTTGCCGCGTCCCCGGTGTCAGTATCTTCTGAACGCACTTATGATTTGCGCGACAGAGCGAGAATTAAATCTCCAGATAGATTTCAAGTCCCTGACCCGCGTTCTCCTCGTTCTTCACAGGCACCATCGACCTCCCAGACTGGTGGAGGAGATCGCCAAGATAGAGGCAGGGGTCGTGAGGCCCCACAGGGACGAGACCAACCTCGACAACAAGTCCGAGGGAAACCAGAAGAATTTCCACGTTCTCGCCCACAGTTTCAGAAGAAAAAAGTTGCAGCTTTAACAGCGAGGTATGCCACAGACGGTGAGAACGAGACTCCTGAATTGGACGTGGGCAGTGACGCTACTAGACAGCGCCGTGGAAGTTACCATAGTGCGGGAGGCCCTACGTCCTCATGTGGAGGCGACAGCAACTGACACATTCATTACTGTCGAGACAGCTGACACCCGAGTGGCACCCCCTGACAGACTATTTAATATTGTCCTTCAAATCGAAGGTGACATTGAGCGTGTTATTAAAGGGATTTTTGGGAGAATCTGACCTCTTCTTACGACATTTTGTTGGCAGAGGCGGATTGGCCGCTCCCATTCGTACTTGCTGCTCGTAGAGGGAGGAGGTAATCCTTCCGAGCTTTTCTCGTCATGTCCCCAAGGACAAAGCGGAGGCTCTCGCAGCTGAATGGGCTGGGGCCCTGGCTCCGGCATTATACCGTAATCACGTGGGCTGGGATGAGGAATCTTCCCCCCCCCCCCATGATATTCCCTTGCGGTCGCTGCCACAGCCACAACCCCAATATCCCATCCGGCAGGAAGCTAAAGGTCCTGTTTCCGACATTCTGACACAGTTAGAATATCAAGGAGTAATTGAAACATGCGTATCACCAATGAATAATCCCCTTTTTGCGGTTTCTAAACCCGATGGATCGTACCGCCTAGTATTGGATTACCGACATTTGAACTCTCATTGTCGGACCTTTGCGGTACAAAATACCCACAGTTCTGCGCTTGTAGACAGTCTTGTTCATAAAAAATATAAAACACTTGACCTATCCAATGGTTTTTACACGCACAACTTGTCCCCGGAGTGCAGCCAATGGAGCACTTTCACTTCCGGTGGTAAATAATTCAAATTTCGGCGTTTGCCCATGGGCTACAAGAACAGCCCGGGGGTCTTCGCCGCCCGTGTTGTCTCTTTGTTGGACAGCATAGACCCAGATGCGTGTTCGTACGTCGACGATATCTATCTGACACACGACGAATTATGGCCGCATCTTTCACGTGTGGACCGCATTATTCTTGAATTTGCGGTCTTAGGATACAAATTTAATTTTGCCAAATCTCACATTGCTGAATTTACCGTTTTGTTTTTGGGCTATGAGCTCAACAATGAAGGTAAGGGCTTAGCTCCCCATTTCTTGGAGAAGTGCGCACTTTTGCGCCCTCCAACCACCCTGAAGAACCTTCAGTCATTACTGGGTTTTCTGAACTTCGGTCGTACTTACATTCCCGAATATGCCCAGCGTATCAAGCCTCTACATGCCAGCCCAACTTTTCGAAGTCATGCTGGCTTCCTGAGCATTCTTCGATACTGCACTCTTTGCAGTCTGATCTACTTGAATCTAAATTCTTGTTGACTAGTGATAACCACACAAACCTGGTGATTAGAATTGTGCCAGGGGCAGTGGGTTTCACGTACTTAACCTTTAACGAAGGTGACACCGTACCGATTGCATACAAGTCACATCTTTACACTTCAGCGGAGTTGCGCTTTTCCTCTGTGGAGAAAGTTTTGACTGCAGTGCAAATGGCGATTCTGAAGGAACGCGCACTGGCACAGAGAAAACGCATTTTGGTGGTAACACCATATCCTGCCCTTGAAGCAGTTACGAAGGCAAGTGTCCCAAACTCTAAGGCTTTGCACCCCCGTTGGATACAATGGGCTACTTCTCTGACGTCCCCGGATGTCACTTTTATCTTTGATTCCTCTCTACAGACACAGGAGTTCCTACAGTATGAATTTGTTCATCCTCCTCCTCTGTCTTTGATGCCGCTTGAGGAGTACAAGTGCATTATTTACACTGATGGTTCGGCACAACCGGCCACGGGTTCAAAGCATGCTTAATCCGCAGCATGTGCTATTGTTGCAGGTAATATGGTGAACGGAGAGTTCAAGTCTAATGTAGTGCGTACACAGGCACTAGGAGACAGTACTGCACAATTGGCCGAGCTGCATGCCTTGGTGCTCGCACTTGAGTTCGCGAATCCAGACGTGACGACTTATTGTATGCGATTCTTACTACTGTGTTCAATCTTTCAATGACAACCTATTCTTTTGGTCGCAAAACGACTATAGAGATGCTAAAGGCAGCACAATTAAGCATAAGATGCTTTGGGTTCGAGTGACATCTTAAACAACGTTTGCCTCTCACACAGGTGATTCACACCCTTGGCCACCAGCGTGTGGGCGCACACGCGGTAGGTAACAGTTTGGCAGATGAAGCGGCCAAATCAGCAGTAGCCACGTGCTCAGTAGCAGCAGTTACAAGATCCATGACTAAAAATGCAACAAAGGAAGGTTCTAATTACCCACGGGGTTTCCCTTCCAAGTACTCTTATCAATTAAGTCCCGAACAGGTTCCTTACGTAAGAATTCCAGACATTGGTGATCGGCTGATTCCCAACGCGGACCGCAGACCTTCCTTGATAACGGCCGCACACGAAGGCTTGGCTTCGGCCCATGCTGGCGTGTCTGCGACGGTTTCCATTTTGCAGCAGCGTTACTGCTGGCGTGGGTTATATAAACAGACCCGTACTTATGTGCTTTCTTGTGACGTTTGTCAACAAATTAAGCATTCGACGGTTACACGTCCACCACAAACACAGCTCTGCATTTCTAACAAACCTTTTGGGTGCGTTTACATGGATCACTGCGGTCCATTTTCTTCTGACACTGCATATAAGTACATCTTGGTTGCAGTGGATTCGTGCACACGTTTCATCTGGGTTTGGCCACAACGGAGTGCTGACGCTCGAAATGTCATAAGGGATTTGCGTGTCTTTGTGGGAATTTTTGCCTGCGGCACCTTCCATTCCGACCAAGGTCCGGCGTTCGCCTCTAAGGCGTACAAGGACGCAATGGGGTCACTGGGGGTGCGGGTGCAATTTTAGTTTCCGTATAGACCTGAGGGTAATTCGATTGTGGAGCGAATGAACCGTGACTTAAAGCAATCCTTGACAGCTAGAGTCTTAGGTACTGGCAGGAACTGGCTGGCCCACTTGTATAGCGTACAACGTGCACTTAATAATCTCCCTAGAAGATCTCTGGGTGGGCGGACCCCATACGAAATGCTCTTTGGCATACAAATGTTTGTGCCCGACCTTGATGGGCTAGACATGGCGGCGCAATCCGCAATCTTTGACGTAGATAATCATTCTACTATGTTGCAGGACTTACAAGAAGCCCGTGACAAACTTGCAAACGAACATTTACCTTCAGCTGCAGATTCCGGTTGCCGGCTGGCTTCCGAAGGTTGGAGACCTGGTCCCAGAGAAGGTGGAGAACAAAAAATAATTTGGCCCCTCTTATCGTGCACCGGTTCCAGTCCTTGGCTTGAAGGGTACTCGTACAGTCATCTTACCACCGCTTCCTGGTCGCAAAGACAACAGATACATCTCAGTGGACAATGTCAAGCTACAACATCTGGCCGATCCTGAATAGCGTAACACTGGCGGTCTCCTGTCCAGCCATTTCTAGGACTCATGTTTGTGGCCCTCCAGCCCACACGGACACTGATATTGCCATTGAGATGGTAGATTTGCCTGATCGCCTGCTCGACTGCCCGGATTCCTCCTGCAACGAGGAGACCGAGTATACATACCCCGCCAGAGTCGGTGGCTCACCTACCAACAACGAACGCCACTGAGCCCAACCCGTTATTCCTTTGATTCGGCTTCCACCTCATCACTTATCCCGTCCAGCTTCAGTGTTTTTATATCCTGGTTCAGAGACAATTTTTTTAGTCCCCCCGTGGACGTACATCTGGTTGGTACTGTTCCTGATTTTTCTGTTCATGTCCATTGGCTTCGTGACAGTTTTTTTCTTGCTCATTAATGGTCACTATTTACCAGAACGCTCTGCAGTGAACTGTGTCGCTGGAACTTTGGCTCCGCATTCTTCTTCCCACATCATGACGCGTGACCACACATTTGTGAACATTTCAGCTTTCCCAGTTGCTGATGGCATCGTATGGGATGCGGTAAATTTCCAAATTCATGGACCAACCGAGATTATTAATGTACCAAATGTCCTCCGTGTTTCAATGGGTGATGTCGTTAAAAGTAATATTCATTCTGATGATTGGGATGTGCATGCCGTTGAATAGTTATTTACTGATTTAAAATATTATGCTGCTTTTAATGCTGAAGATCTGTATTTAAATTCTGCAAGTTATGCTGACTTATATTGTTACCAGCATTGGGGCAACCACTTTCTCCATAAACCAAGTACTCTTCGGGGTCCTTTTAATTACACCCAATGGGAACATTGTCCGACCCCTTTGCCAGGTAGCTCCCAAACTCTTAGAAGTAAATTCACTTACTTTACAGACTTTGATAGATCAAACCCTGGGTCCTATTACTTTAAATTGCACACTTCGTTCGCACAGAAGATCATCTTGACCCACACCAAATTGCTGTATTCAGGTTCCTTCTTGAACGCATTAGCAGTGGGTGGTTATGAACACTGGCAAGACACCATTGACTTAGTCTATTTGGGGCACCAAATCGTGGCAGGTCCGGGGCACGGAAGCCTTGCACCGTGCTTGCCTCATCCCAGCCCAAATTTTATTTTTAAATCGTACGATCTATCAAACGACCTGTTGGGGTTTGGCTACTTCTAAACAATTGAATGCACCCTCCATTCCCGCATTCTTCCACTCCCAATGACAGCTTGCGTTTTAATATTTCCCTAGCCAATTTGCAAGCTTTGTTTCAAAACAATTTGTTTAATGCCTCTGCGATTGTTCAGTCACCCTGGTTGGCTTGGCCCATAGCATCAAATGCCTGCCAACTGCGTTTTCATGACTCAGCTCCTGGTTACAAACAGGATAGACCAGATCCGAGGTTTTCTGACTCTCGTACTGTTACAACATATTCTGTTGGTAAATTGTGTAAACAGTGGTTGCAGCACTCTTCCTTAGATTCTGTAAAACAACATTTATCCCTCCTATCAGGCAACATTGATCTGTCCGATTTTGTTCTGGGGCCTCGTGGTCCTCGACCTAAGAGATTCATTTATGAAACTTACAATGAACTCTGGAAGCTTTCGCAAATTGAAGCTGCTTCCCGTTTACGGGAAATCGATCAAGCAAATTTGGAAAAAGTGCTTGCTGTTGTTGACAATAGTATTAATACCCTGTCTTCCCGCATTTACACATTAGAGAATATTATTTCCTCTGTTGATATTGTACAAGATGATGTATCTGTGTTATATCATGGTCAAAATCAATTGCGTTCAGTAACGCAGTTTGCGTGGACATTGCAGACACTAAAAATGGGTAAAGTTCCTTGGCATTTTTTGAACACCTCTGCCTTATTCTTGCCGTTTAATTTAACTGAGAAACTGCAATTCATGTCCATGAAAGATGCAACATACACTCTCTTGCATATCGAAAAGATAGAGCCATTACCATTCTCTGTGGCGGAGTTGGACTCTGCAGTGTGGCTAGTTCACGGGGTTATCGCTTTGCCTTTTTCTTTATTTGAGTTCAGTTCCTGCATGAAACATTACCCTGTTGGCCGTTTTCAGCCTCTGGGTAGTGCCTTCTTGCATGAACTTTGGTCCCTGCCTTTCATGTATAAATGCCTTAGGGACGGAAAGAAGTTTTTCTCACAGGAGAGTCATGCGATTCTACTGTGGGTCATTCCCTGACTTGTAAAAACATTAAATTGCACGGGGCTTGTAATGTTTCGGCTCCGAATCTAGCTTGTGTTTTAAAGGGCATTCCTGCTCCTGCTATATCACCTACTTTCACTGTGCTTGCAAATGGTAGCTATCTCCTTCTGAATAATCAGGACTGCTGTGGTATGCTGGCCGGCATCCCCTATATTGTAACAGTTTCCCACTCGGTTGTGTGCTGCAAAAATGTGCTTTTTCCTCCCCCGCATGACATAATAGATAGTTCCATTTGGCCTTCCATTCCAACTTTGAAGGCAGATTTCAATAAATTGAGCAGAATAAAGGCGCTATTATTGAACCAGGAGGTTATGCTCACATCCGCCCGGGAGACATTCATCCTCCAGGTAGCTAGGACCCACAGTGAGATACAGGCCCTTTTGAACACAAACCTCCCACAACATTTCGGTGAGCTGATTCACCGTGTTTTCAATGCATCTCGCACCGAAGGTCTTGTGCACTTTTTTTTAAGTTGTGGGCTCTGGCCTTGTTACCTCCTTTCAAACTATATTTGGTGTAATACCGGCTTTTATTCATTCGATTTTTTTCCAGCGGCTTTCCGTTGCTCCTCGCCTTAGCGGCTGGTATATTGCTTTTGGTCTGTTTGCTACGCAATGGCTGCACTTCCTGGGGGCCTCCTCGACCACGGTCGACTCCGGATGCTCTTTGAACGCATGCTCATCGGCTTCGGCATCCTGCCATTAGCGACACTCAGTGTGTCCTATAGACTTTCTTTTCGCTTTGCGTATTTCACTTGCGTGCAACCTGTGATGTCTTGCATCCGATGTCCTTTCTCTTGGTCCTTGGATTATTGCCTCTCCAATACGTCTCTGACCCGGATTTTGGCCAGTTGATGGGTCCCTTAGAAGCCCATGAACGGGACTGTTCCGGCGATGGCTTGATGGCGCGTGCGGCTGCACTTGGAATTTTGGCGCAATGGGATGTCTGGGCGGCTGTTCAGTCTCTCCTACAACGAAGTTATGTTGAGTATCACGCAAGTTGTCCCGCAATGCTGATCACTGCTCCCTCTTGCGAGGAACATGAATGCAGTTTTGATTTGTTGAACTGGATGGCGTCTCTTTTTTCAGACGATTCCAACGATCTCCTCTTGGAAGGTGTGGCGCTTTTTTGCGCTTACACTTTATTGGATTAGGGGGCCTCCGCTTTCAGCGTCCTGCAACCCTGGATTTTTTCTTTCATTCACTGTCCTTCATTGGAGACTATTTATGAATAGACGTTGCCATTCTGCTCCATCTATTTGAACTCTGTCTTCGTCCTATGTCTTCGCCTAGGGACTGACCAGGGGAGGGTGTTGTGTGGTTTGTGGCCTCATTGTCTACATTGCTAAGTTGGCTTAGGCCTGGCTGCCATGATGCCTTTTTGCACACGTTACTTTGTGACTTTGTTTTTCCAGCCTCTGCTTGTGCCCGGCTATATTAGAACTGTCTGCCTTTCTGCCTTTCACCTTTTCTCCTGTTCCCTGTGGGTTTCGTCTGCACAACATGTACAAGGTCGAAAAACAACGTCCCTTGTTCGTGCTGATCTGGCCAGTCCCTCGCACTTAGACATAACACGAAGTACAGCTGCACTGGAGAAATTCCTTTCCAGGGAGAAGAGCTGTGCTTGTCTGATGATGTAAACCTTGCATCTAGATATTGAGGTATGAGGGTCCGCCTGACAAAGCCCAGAGGTCTTCTATTTTTATAATAAACTAGTTAATTGCACGGGGAGGGTGGTAAGGCCATTTAGCCCTATATCCACTGCTTTATAAAATGCTTTCCCCGTTTGTATTCTATGGAATTGTAACTATGCTTCTTATTTTATCATTATGCATTATGCTGATAGTACTGGCACGTGTACTGTATCTTAGAGCACAATAGTTGAAATAAACCTTTTAAACTATACTGTCTCTTCTTACGCACGTTGTGGACAAGTATGAGTGAGTTATGAAAAGGTGTTCTTGCTCCCGCGAGTCCTGAGAGAGACCGTGTTCTGAGTTGTCTAATCATTGGTAGCTTCGCTGCAAATGAGACGCTAAAGCTAGTCGGATTGGGATTGTGGGTACTAAGGTGCATGGTTGATTCACCACTATACTCCGAGGTCCTACTATCCTGTGCATAGCTCTGTATATGTGCAGAATCCCTACAACAAAAGAAAGGCCAAAAAGCAGGATTCAGACCAATATTGGATCTTCGTATCCTCAACAAAGCCATCCGAAAGGAGAAATTTCGTATGCTAGCGCTCCATCAAATATACTCTCATCTCCATCAAGGGGACTGGGTGTGCTAGATAGACCTTCAGGATGCGTACTTCCATGTTCCAATTGCTTCACGACACCGGAAGTTCCTGCGCTTCATGGTATGCTGCAAGCACTATCAGTACAAAGTCCTTCCCTTTTGTCCTAAAGTCGGCCCCTCTAGTGTTCACCAAGTGCATGGCAGTAGTAGCCGCTGCTGTATGTCGCCATGGTCTGTTTGTCTATCCGTATGTCGACGATTGGCTCCTAAAGAGTACATCTCCTCAGACTGTGAAAGACCACTATCGAATCTGTCTGAATCTGTTACCGCGGTTAGGCCTTCAGGTCAATCTAGAGAAATCAGTCCATCTCCTCACTCAAAGGATACATTACATAGGTGCTACTCTAGACTTCAGCACAGGAAGAGTGTTTCCTTCAGAAGAGAGACTATTATCAATCAGTCTGAAATGCAATCATCTGCTTCAGGTTCATCAACCCTCAGTTCGGCAGGTTGCATCGCTCCTGGGGTCGATGGCATCTAGCATTTTCCTAGTCACCAATGCCAGGCTGAGGCCTCTGCAGCAGGACATGGAAGACAAATGGGATCAGAAGACTGCTCGATGGGACGACCGGATTCTACTTTCCCGTTCTGCGAGATCATCCATCCCATGGTGGACTCATCGGAAAAACTCCTACTAGGAGTGCCCTTCCACCAACCTCCTCCGACACAAACTTTGATCACAGACTCTTCCCTTCAGGGTTAAGGAGCACATATGGGCTCTCTGCAGACTCTGGGCCAATGGTCGAGCAATTAACAGGCATATCACATAAACATGCTGGAGCTACGGGCAGTGCATCTAGCTCTCAAGACCTTCCTTACCGTCCAAGTCCATATTGGTTCAGACGGACAACAGGACAAGTATGTTCTATCTAAACAAGCGGGGAGGAACCCGCTCTCGCCCTCTGTCCCTGGAGGCTCAGGTGATCTGGCATTGGTTCCTTGCCAGGCAGCTCTCAATCACAGCAGTCCATCTGCCAGGAGAACAAAACTCTCAAGCGGACTCTCTAAGTAGTCACTTCGACGATCAGCAAGACTGGGTTCTGCACGACGTAGTAGTGGCAGACGTTTTTCAGCAATGGGGTCAACTAACCATTGATCTCTTTGCAGAAGAGGCAAACAAAAAAATGCCACGCCTTCGCGTCAAGGTTTTACCGACCAGGGTCGATAGTGAATGCCCTTTTGATCGACTGGTCAGGGGACTTTGTTTACGCTTTTCCTCCTCTCCCTCTCATACCGAAGGTCATAACCAAGCTCACACACTCCAGAGCAAGGATGATACTAATAGCACCAGACTGGCCACGGCAGTGGTGGTACCCGGACCTTCTACATCTCTCGGAGTATCCACACAGGAGGCTTCCGTGCAGACCGGACCTCCTGTCCAAGATGAACGGGAGGATCCATCATCCCAACCTTCCCTCGCTGAACTTAGCAGCATGGCTCCTGAGGTCCTCCAGTATGGTCACCTAGGTCTTCCTCAAGACTGCATGAGCATCTTGAAAGAGTCTAGAAGGCCTTCCACAAGACATTCCTATTCTTTTAAATGGAAAAGGTTCTCTTTGTGGTGTGTGCAAAATGGTTTCCAATCTACCAGAGGGCAAGAGGAGGTAATTTTGCCTTATCTGCTGCATTTAGCCAAGTCTGGTCTAAAATCTGCTTTCATAAAAGTACACCTGGTTGCCATTACGGCATACAGAAAGTCACCTAGTCAACCTTCTTTAATTCAGCTCCAGGTGGTTTAGGATTTCCTTCAGGGTTTAAAGTTCTACCCCCTGTCCGGCCTCCTTCGCCTCCCTGGGAGCTAAACCTGGTCCTTTCCAAGCTCATGGATCCCCCTTTTGAGCCAATTTAAAAAGAGACCCTTCAGAACCTTACATGGAAAGCAGTTTTTTTGGTGGCAATTACTTCTGCTCGTAGGGTGAGCGAAATTCAGGCTCTGTTCCAAGGAACCGTACACGGGTTTTCACCATAACAGAGTGGTTCTGAGAACCCACCCCTCCTTCCTTCCGAACGTGGTGTCGGATTTTCATGTTAATACAAACCATTTCACTGTCTACTTTCTTTCCCAAACCCTCTACGCCGGCTGAGAGATGCCTCCATTCTTTAGACCTTAAGAGTCTTAAAATGTTACCTAGACAAGTCTAGACTATTAGGAAGTCTGATCAATTGTTTGTAAACTATGGTTCCATCAGGACAGGTTTCCCAGCCTCCAAGTGTTCCATCACCAGATGGATAGTGTCATGTATCAAGCTGGCTTACCAATTGGCAGATAAACCCTTTTTGTCGTCTCCCAAGGCTCATTCCACTAGGGGAAAGGCAGCTACCATTCCTATGTACCGATTGCTGAGATCTGCAAAGCAGCCACCTGGAATTCGGTACACACTTTCACGAGGCACTACTGTGTCGACTCGGATACTAGAGCAGATACTCAAGTAGGCCAAGCCTCCTTGAGGATTTTATTTCAATGCTAAAGTCATTTGATGTGATTTTCTATATTACTGACATT
>CAWUFW010017199.1:132500-273680 GCA_963921515.1 Calotriton arnoldi
TGTATATATATGTGTATGTGTACACCCGGAGGCCCACTGGAGGGTTTTAAATATTATATTTGTGTCTGCAGCCGCACACGACCTACTGAAAGGGTGAAAGTATACAAGGTTAACTACAGATACCAGCATCCATTGCGTAAATACTCACCTGAAATCCATCAAAGGGCAATAAAATTGATTTAAATAAGTGTGAGTCAACCTTGATTTTGTGTTGCGGAAACTGCAGGCAGCCTTTGACAAAGGAGCTGGGGGCTCTGAAACGCGTTAGGCTGAAACGAACTCAGCGTGTTCCTTACTGGTTCCCCTGATGAAAAATAATTCGGATGAATTCTCTGCTGAGTGAGTGCTCCCTCGTGCACAGGACACCTTTGGAGTTCATATGTGTATGTATGTATATGTATGTATATATGTATGTATGTATATATGTATGTTTTCATATATAATTTTGTTTATATATATATATATATTCCGGGGTCCCCACGCATGGGTGGGAATATTCAGTGCTTATGACTTTGATGAGGATACCCCTGGAAGAGAATTAGGATTACAGGTAAGTTTATCCTTCTCAGTAGATCTAAAACAAATGCACATAATATTATAAAAACAGCAAGAAAACATGTTGTAAATAACGAGAATAAAACAAACACTTCTAACATGGTTAAAATGTCATCTAAAACCTAACATCCTACGGTCTACTTCTATGCGCTGCACTAAGAGAATGGAAGGCAGAATAAATTGCAGTCTATTGTGTCTTAGGGAGAAGAGAAGCACTGCATACCTTGTTGACCGCAAAGGTTGTCTTTATCAGCGGAGGTGTGAAGAAAGTGTGTTGCCCGCGAAGTGCAAACACACGCTGCAGTCTTCAGCTGGGACTCTGCTTTATTTGCTTCAGGCGGGATGTACCATCTGTGAATTGAATTGGCAGTAGGCGAGACTGTCTGCCTCCTGACAAGTGGTCAAGTGGCAGTCCTTATGTACTAAATCTGATCAGAAAGTAGAATTTCTGACAAGTTTAGGATTGTCTGACTTGGGGCCAGATGTACGATGGAAAATTGCATGCGCAAACGGGTAATAATTTGCGACTTGCAAAATAGTGTTTTGCGACAAGCTATTAGGAAGGTGCGTTCCCTTCCTAATAGCGACTCACAAGCCATGTACGAATGTTTTGCGACAGCAATTGCGGTCACAAAACACTCAAAATTTACCACCCTCTTCAAGAGGGTGGTAATGCAGTCGCAAATGGGAAGGGGTCCCCCCCTTTGCAAATGCAGGGGAAAATATTTTTTAGGGTCAGGCAGTGGTCCCGGGGACCACTACCTGCCCTTAAAAAATGAAACTAATTTAAATCTTTTTTTTCTTTTCTTTTTTTTTTTAATAAATGCATCCAGTTTTCCTTAAAGGAAAATGGGATGCATTTAAAAAAAATAACTGCTTTATTGAAAAGCAGACCCAGACATGGAGGTCTGCTGAGCCCAGCAGGCCACCATCCCTGGGAGGGCCCGCCATTCCCAATGGGGTCGCAAATTGCGAGTGCCTCATTAATAATCATGAGGCTCGCATTTTGCGACCCCATTGGGAATCTCAATCAGTGTCTCTGACACTGTTGTACATTGTAAATTGCGACTTGCAATTTGCACTGGTCGTACATCTGGCCCATAGACTGAGCATCAAGTTGTATGTCCCAGACGTTTCCTTATAAACATTTAAGGTAAAAGGACATCAATTCACACTTCACTATTTTGACTATATGTCTGTATTTGTTCTGATTTAAACTTGACAAGGTGAAGAGTAGACATTGACCCAGACGAATGTCGCATCAGGTGTTACATCTGTGTAATTAGTCGAATGGCTTGACGTTTTCATAGTTCTTAGAAAGATACGGTTCGACAACATCTGCAACAAATGGCAGATATAACAATGATTCTGCGTAAATCTGGACAGATGGCGACTTCCATTGTTTAAGATTTAAAAGATGGCGACCTCTATTATCCAAGATGGAGTCAGGCCTATATAAAACGTAGTATGACCTTAGGGGCTTTACTTCACTTGGTATTTTAGTTTGAGGTCTTTCACTATTGGCCTCACTCTGGCCATTGAGGATTCAGTATCGTTTATACTCTCCGCCAAACTTTTCTGTACCTCACGAAGGATAACAACCTCCAGTGCCACATTGTCAATCTGTGCCTCGAGTGTGGTTTTCCTGTCTGCAATCGCCTGCTATATTTTGGTCATATGCTCCTCCAAGGGGTTCCCTAGTGCTGCCTGATCGCCCATGTCTCTGTGGACTGGGTCTCCCCTGGTCAGTTCTTTGAGTGCCATCAACCTCCCCGTCGCCGTACACCCATTAGTCGTTTTTCTGGACAGATTGTCCTGTGCTGCTTTGTCTTCCTCTGTCTGACCCCTGGCGATATGGCCCTTTGGCCTTCTGATTTTATGGCTGCATTATTGAGTGGTGGCCCCTCCTTGTGCTTTACCCTTTCACAGCCACTTGTGCCCTGTTGGTCAAAGCCCTGTCGCGGCCTAATGTGCAGTCTGGTTCTGTCGATTCACACTCACCCTCTGGGTCTGCTTGTCGCCATTACTGCATGACTGGTGTGGGCCCTTACTCGCACCGGTGGTGTTACCGCTGCACCAGGCCTATAGTGGTTACCAGCAGTCGGATGGGCCAGGTATGCCTCTTTTCTGGTTCCTTCTCTTCTGCTGCTCTTGTGACTTGGTGGGGAGGGTAATGTGGGGAGGCCCCGGGTCACAGCCCCCCAGTGCACCTCAATTGATTCTGGTGTCATTCCCTCCTGTCAAAGCCTGGTTAACTGCCTTTCCTGCAGGGGGTAGATGCGTCACACCTGCTTTCAGTGAGGTACCACTGGCTCGCCAAGGCCTGTGCGGCTCAGTGATGGTTCACCTGTGCTGCTGCACTGTTCCCTTCTCTTCTGTGCTGCAGTTATTCTGGTCTGTTCCACTTCCCAGACTGTTTTGCCTCCGCCCGCTCCTGACTCTGTGCGGTATTTGACTCCCACTCAGTCTGCTCCTCAGCTTGCTGTGGCTGTTGCTTGCCTTTCCACCATCTTCGTCGCTCTCTCCGGCCGCCTCTGCCTCCACCTACCTGCCCCTGCTTAATTTCTGCTTGATAAACGGGGCGGAGATCATCCCCCGGCAGTCTTCTCTCAGCAGGATCAGTCCAGGTACCTGTTTATTGTCTTTTCGCTGTGTATTTCATTCAGGATGTTTGAATTAACAGGCGTGTCATAGAGCTGAGGACAAACGCATACTGCTCTCCATCAAGGCCATGCCCCTTACCCCCAGAGAGATGGCGCAAGGAAAACATAAATTACAGACCGAGCACAACCCCCTCTCCATGCAGGGAGTCTGGACCCACCATCTGGAAGCAAATAGCATGAGCTTAGGGGTCTGGTTCCTGAGGACATAGTTTGGAAACCTGGATCTTCCAAAGCCATCCATGGCCATCCTAAAGGAAGCTAGATCGCCAAGTACAAGAAAATGCTGCACAGCAAAGTGGCAGGGGTATGTCCTATGGTGCAGGGCAAAGATACTGTTCCTCAAAAGAACAGAGGACACTACAGTCATCCGGTACCTAACTTATCTCCTAGATAACAGTTTAACTTGTGCTTCACTGAAAGTAAACTTCGTGGCTATAGTTGCCTATACAAGATGACACATGGGTAGAAGTTTTTTGATGACACCAGTTATTAAAAAGGTTTCTAGAAGGAGCAAAAAGAAAAACTCCAGCCAGATTGAGACCCACACCAATATAGAACCTCAACCTGGTATTAACACAACTGCGGGAACCCTCTGAACTGCTCCTCAAGGGGAACTACAGTTCCCAACCCTAAATACTGCCTTCCTAATTGCAGTTCCTGACCCTAAAGACTGCCTTCCTAATTGCGATCACGTTGCTGTGCAGGGTAAGTGAGCTGCAGGCGCTGACCTACCGGAATCCTATCTGCAAATGCACCAGGACAGAGAAGTCATGCAGACCAACCCACGCTTCCTCCCAAAGGTCTTATCACAGTCCCACATGAGCCAAACAATTGAGCTCCCGGGCTTCTTCCAGCAACCGAAAACGCAAGCCGAATGAGATTTACATACACTAGACGTATGCAGGGCCGTGATGTACTATCTAGAAAGGACAAGGGGGGTCAGAAAAGGAAGCCAATTCTTTGTATTTGCAAGTTCAAACAAAGGCTCACCAGTGATGAAGGGCACCATCGCAAGGTGGATATTACAAACGATCCAATTGTGCCACTATAAAACAGGGCTGCGTTTAGACGCAAAACTCAGAGCATATTTCACATGGAGAAAAGGAGCCACCCAAGCCTTCCTAGCAAATCTTCCAAACAGCCACATATGTATAGCAGTCACATGGTCATCTTTCCACACCTTCACAAAGCACTATTGCGTGAACATCCAAGTTAACAGGGAATAACAAGTGGGACAGAGTACTAAATCATCTATTTGTATGCTCAAACTAATTTCAACCCCACCTCCAAGAGTGAATGAAGGTACTGCTACAAAATCAATGCACAGAATGTTTATCCAAACAAAATGGTTACTTACCAGTAGGAGTAGTTTTGCAGCTTGAATTTTCTGGGTTCACATGCGACCCTCCGCCTCCCCCAGCATATGAAGTGCAACAGGGAAGAGACTGCTCAAACATAAAAGGAAGCCAGTAAAGACAAGGAGAGTCAGTCACCAAGGGGAAAAAAGAATCTTAATTTGGCGAAAACGCACAGTTGCTTCCGCGGCGAAGGCCCACATCACGTAGGGATGGACATAGCACCAAATGATTACAGACCACGGCCAGCAAAAATTTTAAAAAAAAGGGAGATCTAACTAGTATTTCAAACCCACCACTAGATGGTGGAATAATGCACAGCATGTGAAACCAGAAAATTCTTCAAGCTACGAAAGTACTCCTATTAGTAAGTAATCAATTTGTTTAGGTACTTGGGTTCCTTGGGAGTGGATATAAAAATCTGGGGCAGAATCCTGGCCCAGACACTTTCCCTTTTTTCAGAGCTTTCATGTTCATGTTTGCTCTGTTACTGGGGCATATAAGTTTGCAAAGTTAAGGTTTATTTTTTTTATTACTTTCCCCAATACTTTACCATGTGGAGGTCTCCCAGTGGTAAAATACAGGGAAAACTTAAAGTTTATTAAACATAAAAAGTTAGTAAAATATTTGTATGTTAAATATTAATGTAAATTCATTCAATATATTTATTTTACATTTGCAACAAAAAGCACAATACTTACCTAATTTAGAATACACAGATCACATTAAAATTTTAAACATCCCACCTAAAGTAAAATGTTTGTACTTTTTATGTATTAAAATGTATAGAATTAGTTAATTTTTTTAATTAGTTACGAAAATATCATTAAATACTTTAAAAAAAAAAAAAAAAATTATAAATAAATATTTGAAAAGTAGAAATAAATTATTTTAATTTAACAATATTTTCTTTGGGGTTCTGTTTGTAGTCACTGCCTCCATTGTTTTCTACGATGGGATATCTGTGATTTGCTGTGTGGTGCTGGACTTCTGCTCCCTTTGTCTGTAGTAACTTTGCACTGCTAAATTTGTCTCCTCACTCCCAGGTTCAGGGATGGAGAAATGTAAGTTTACACCTTTGAGCAGCTTAAAGTAACTTTACGCTCAAAGTAGTAAAGTCACTCAAACATGTAAGAGTAAACTTACATGTATAGATTCACTCACTTTTAAGTTTACCTTTGTGAATTGGCCCGCAAATGTCAGATCCTGTGATGTCTGGTTATTATTCTGATTTCAGCCTTTTTTTATTGTGGTTCTAAAGACTCATTATACACATGGTATCCCTTGCTCCCAAATTTTGCTATCTGGGTTTATGAAGGGCAACCCATGCTGGCAGCTGTTTGGTTGTGATAGCCTGGGGACCATCTATTTTCCAAAAATAAAAACATAATACTTAACAGTAAGCTCCTTTAATAACCTGCAGTATGAGATCCGAGTCATGGCCTATAAGGAACTCCACCACTGCCATAGTTAAACCCAATGTATAGAAACAGAATGCGCATCTGTAACCTATGTTCTCCTAAAAAATAGTACAATTCTTAAGGCTTGCACTTACTGCCAAACGTAAGGCTGAGAGTCTAATTAAAGCAAGGCTTCCCAGACTGTAAAACTTGTCATAATAAATAAAGACAAAAATGCAGACAAAAAAAGAAAAAGATGAAAATGCAGGTGATTTAAGTTGACTGCAATCTGTACGTTTAAGGGACGCGTTCTAAACCCAGGTGAGTCTGGTGTGGGGAAACCCACAGTGGAGAACAACTAGGTTTTTTTGGGTATATGCTCTTTCTGATCCAATGTGGCAACTACTGAACGTTGTTAAAGGATATCTCTTTCTATAAACTCCACTTATTTAGGCTTCATAGACTTTATCCACTCTGCTGGATGGAATATAAAACACTTTTAACATTTTATCAATTATTTTTTATTTAAACTTATGTAAACTAACAACATGTCTTTTGATAAGAAACTTCTACACTTTTTTTTTTGTGTTCCAGGTTACCCATGTTGCTAGCAAAGATGTGGCCTTGTGAAAATATATTTTTCTTTTGAATTTTGATCAGTCTTCCAGATGTACAGAATGTTTTTAATTAATGAAAACATGTCCTGTCTTATTTCTATATTTTCAGAATCCAAAGCAAGGGGGTTGCCTGGGAGATCCAAATAATCGAGAGACCTCAGGAAACATGCACACAGAGTGTCACCTTGACGAGACCAAAGATGGAAATGTTGAAAGCTGTTGTACCCAATCGGACAATAATGGGCAGCCTTGGTTCAATCACAGAGGCGAAGTATTACAATGTCTACCACCTACAGAACCTCCTCCTTCGCCAGAAGTGACAAAGGGTGCTAAGTCATTAAAGGAACTCCTTGTAAGTAATCTGTTTTCAGTACTGTCATGAATGATTCTGAAATGAATATATTTGTTGTGATGTCACTAATTCAAAAATTATGATTACAACCCAGGTCAAAACTTATTCTATAATTATAGTAGCCTGTTTTTGAGACGCTACAAATTGAAATGTAAGTTTGCAGGTCTGGGAAGAGACCTGCCTGCATTTACTTAACCAGGAAAGACCTGTACGCATGGAAACCTAGCAACAGAATAGATTTCTGCAAAGTAAATTTATTCAAGAATGTTTAAAAGGAGCACTTAAATTGAGCCTATTTGACAAACTGTGCCCAAGGTTGTGCTTCATATGACCTTAATGCAGTGTAAACCTCTTCTTAATTCACATGGTGGGTCCAGATACTTTTCTTCTTTTTTTGTTTTCCCTTGAGTGTCAGAGGAGTAGTCATTCTTGACGCTGAACGTAACCACATAATACATCAGAATGTGGTTGTCATCTTCAGATTCTTTTTTCCTCTGTTGGGTTTGGAGACAGTGTTAAGAGCTCCGGGTCAACTGTCATTGGAAGCAGTGGTGGATAATGGCTGCAAACTTCGGAGCAGGTAGTTATACGGCAATCACCCGCAAATCACACACTTCAAGGCGCATGCAAAGAGGCCGATAAAGTAGGAAACAATTTTTCCGTATTTGGCTTCAACCACAAGCAGTCGTAGATGTATTGTCCGCGTTTTCTGAGGTTTCCTTACAGGAGTAATGAAAATGCTTTGTTTACGTTTAATCCAAAGTGCACTAGGAGTTGGCACAGAAAGGTAAACACGGTCTGCTATTTATTGCTTCTAAAAGACCATAAGTCAGAAGGCACTTACGCTTAAACTCTTGGATTATCAAATGAGGACGAGTTTAAAGTCGTGCAGAAGGCGGAAGAGGCTCAGGAGGAGAAGCATGAGTTTGATTTAGAGGACGCTTCTTCAGCAGAATTAGGAATTAAAGCCTACATGATAAAGATTCCAGGAAATATTTTAGCAGCACCAGAAAAATTAGCTGCATTGTGCCTGCGTCATAGTGCTTTTGAGCTGAAACAATCATGAAGATAAAAACAGACATTATATTGAAACCACAACAAAAATGAAGGAGCCCTATGGGTCAAAAACCTAATGGCACCTGCGTGGACAAACCTTCACACACTGTCTCAATCTCGAAAGGGAATCCAGATCAGAGGAATCGAAAAGAGAAGGAGCCTATGAGAGGGAGACATACATAACCCCCCTCGAAAAAGTGTTTCGATGTCTAGCTAAAGGAGAACACTATTGGCATTGAAAAGAAAAAAATTATTCCTCAAGACTGAAATGTGAGCACTGCAGTTGAAGGAGGTTGAAAGGGGTTTGATGAGATTCTGCTTTTACTGTCAATCTTGTTAAGGATTTTAAAGACCCGGGTAAGAGACAAACGTAGAGCCATTTGGTGAATCAATACCAGAAACTCCAGAATCATTGGAGTAGCTGCAGGAAGACATTTTGGCAGAGCAAACACAGGTTCCAGTAGATGAGGACACATTAAGTTGATAAATGGCAGTACAGGGAGGCTGACAAATTAGAACATCCTAGCCATTTCCATAAAATTAGAACAACAGACACCTATGGGGTACAATTAAAGGGGAAACAGACTGAATCTTGTTTCTGCTAGACACTGGTCTGCCAACCTACGAGAAACCAATTCCTCCCAATTCAGCCCAGTATTCTTCACTGGGGCAAGTATAGAGACTAGCTTCTTTATAGCCATTAACCCCAAGGGTGACGACCTCACCTCAGGACCTGGTATATAAATCAACCAACATGTTCGCCTGTTCAGCAGTAGCAGCTGCTTGCAAAAGAGCAAATGCACCATCTTCCAGCAGGAAAAACATCGGGCAAGACAACAAAAGGCTAGACGTGGGGCAGAAAAATGGAAAGAACAGTAGCAGCACAGTCTGCAGTAATCTACCCTAACTGCTCAGCAGATATAGACACCAAACATGGGAAGAAATTAAGGATCTCATGCAGCATTTGGTAGAAGCATACAGAAAAAAGGCAAAAAAATGTCAGTGAAATATAAATACTACAAAGAATACATGTCTTAATTCATCCTTGGAAGCAGCAGTAAATGTGCACTGGCAGGATTTTGAGAAGGCACACAAACAGTTAAGACATTTCAAGATTCAAGTGTGAGGCACAGGCTAGCATAATACATATGCTTTCACTGGAGAAAAACTTCTTGGCACAATGGTGGATGAGTCATTGGTGATTAAAAAGGCTAGTGGCACCACAGGAGCAGTGGGAACCCTACATACAGCCAAGGGGATCCTTCAGAAGGGGCTGCCCCAGGTAATAGAAATGATGTAGGACGTCCACCTTTCCATCAACAACAGTTTTAGGATAATTTCTTCTGATCTCAGAATGTCAGCGCCACTTCCAAGGAAGGTAGTCCTTTTGGCCTAGAGCTGGAAGAAAAGACAGTGCTCCAAATGGCTCCAGCCAATCAGACGAATTAGTTCTACCGCAACACCCCTAACACAACTCTTAAGTGCAGACTGGAGAGGTTTCTGTAAGAATAGTAGGAAATAAGATATGACAAATGGCTACGTTGGGCCCCATTATGATGTCGGGTTGAAGGACATCCGACAGCTTGTCGGTAACGTTCTGCCCAAAATCTGAGGCATCAGTTTGACCGCCGTATTATTGAAAGGGGTGGTCCAACCGATGCCTGTGGGGGGAATCCACTCTGCCTCCGACAGACTCGGGGAGCCCGGAAGGGCGGGTGGCGGATCGTTACCCCCATTCTGGGGATTACGGTGCATGTTTCCCACAGCCTTTGGACCGCCATAGAAAGGCTTTTGGAAACAGACTTTGGGGGGCCCTAGTAGGGCCCCTGTGGCCTCTGCTATAAGGCCTGGGGGGCTCCAGTGGTGCCCCCACAAACATTAATGCATCATGTGGCAGGTACCATATGGTGCCTGCCAAATGGGACATGGATGTTTAAAAAATTCATATTTCCTATTGCGGCTTGTGCTGCAGCCCATAGTCCCTGGTTTTAAGAAGGGGAATCGGCAGGACCCTACCTGCTATATACCAATTTCCCAGTTAAGCTCGGTGGTAAAGGTGGTAGGGCGTATCGTCCTTCATCGAGTGGAAGCTTGGGCCCAGGCCAACGATATTACCTCCCCTGTCCAATATGGATTTAGGGCAGGGATGGGCACAGTGGAACAATGCCTGAACCTCAACCGTATTATAGGGAAATATGTTGTGGCGAAGGCTGGATCAATTTTCCTTGCATTCATGGACCTTAGTGCCTTTGACCGAGTGAACAGGTTTAGCTTTGGGATATCCTTGGGGAAATGGGATTGTCAGCTCAATTGATTAATTTTCTTAGAGCTCTACACGCGGACGTAAATTCCTGCATCGGATACGGCACAGAGGGGGAGACTACTGAATCTTTTAGCCTTCCGCGGGGGTTAGGCAGGGATGCGTGATTGCACCAATATTGTTTTTATTATATATTAAAGACATGGATGTTTAAAAAGTGCATATTTCCTATTGCAGCTTGTGCTGCAGCCCGTAGCACAAGTCGCAATAGGAAAGATGCACTTTCCGGCTGCTGTGAAGACGGTCATATCCTATTTAGGGAAGCGGGACCACAGACTCCTTGTCGAGAGGTCCCATTTCCGACATGATGCCGGTCGGCATCGTAATGGGGCCCTCAATGTCATACAATACAGATGTGATATATAATTGGAAATTAAACTTACTCCAGTATTGGAACTTTCATAGATTCACATGCTTAAATCATTCCCCGTCATTGAGATGGGAGTCCCCGGTAGGGACTCCCAGTTCAACATCTGGGAAGAGGTGTGGTGCAGCGGACAGGGCAGCTGACTCCGGAACACGGAGGCTCACGGTTCGATCGCCGGCGGCAGGTTAGCCCAGCACCCTTGTGACTCTGATCAATAGCTCGCTTAATCTTCCTGATGGACCCCAACGCCGGGACACCTCGCCTGAGGTAGCTGCGCGCTCTACAAATGCTGATATTATTATTTATTATCATTCAACGACTGGGAATGATTCAAGGATGTGAATCTATGAAAGATTCCAATACTGGAGAACTACAGTTACAGGTAAGTTACTTATTTTCTTCACAATGTTCTCTCAAACAATCAAACGTTTAAAGTAGACCACCTTGAACATTTGGATCCAGATGTTCGAGAACTAATAAAAAGAAAGCTGTAGAGTCCTAAATGAGTAAAACCAAGCAGTTTGCTCTGTTTGTTTCTTGAACAAGACCTTACTCAAATGCCTACACTGGACCCAACTTTAGTTCTTGAACTATTTTATAAAGACATAAAAATTAAAAATGACAAAACTACCCAAAGTGAGCCCAATGTTAAGAGGGCACTACATGGCGGCAATAGATCTAAAAGAACAAGAGTCACCATAGACACTTCATGTTTGTGATGAGGGATTTTCATTATGAACTCACTTGCCCTTTGCGATAAAAAGCCTGATGTACAAAATCATTTTGCTGTTGCAAACCCTGCCAATCGCAATGAGTCGCAAATGGTGATCTGCTTAGCTGACACACACACAACTGGGGTCAGTGTGCAATTTGCAGCACATTTCTTCCTACATCAGGCATGATGTGAGCACCAGGGTGTATTTTTACAAAAGGTCTAACAGTGGCAGCCGCACACTTGAGTACTTGAGATGACAAATGATACATATCTACCCTTATTTTGGTGATTGGCTGAGCAAGGCTCTCCAGATCCAACAACTTTAGAGGTGAATTAACAGTGATGGAGATATTTTTACATTGGCCTTTTCAGTGCGCATCGAAATCTTCACCCAATTCAATATAACAAATATTCCTGGGTGCAGACTCAAGAAAAATCAAAGCTTTCACCATCCAAAAGAGTCAAGTTTGCCTTCACCAGATGTCACGGTCCATGGTGTGGAGAACTGTGGAAAAAAAGGTTAGGAATGTTGGAGTAATGCATTCGTTTGAAATCCTTTGATGGGTGACACAAAAGGCCCAAAGAAGAGTGGCTCATGATCCTGTGGTCACGAGTGGCAGGGTATTGGGAAGATCTAGTGGTTGTCTCAATCTGATTGCAGAAAGAACTCAAATGGTGAAAAATAAACTTTAAAAATATCCCAGTTGTGCCCATCACCACAGATGTATCACACTGAGGGTGGGATGGACACATGGGGAGTATAAAAATCATCAGAGGACC
This sequence comes from Calotriton arnoldi, assembly GCA_963921515.1. Lineage (NCBI taxonomy): Eukaryota > Metazoa > Chordata > Amphibia > Caudata > Salamandridae > Calotriton > Calotriton arnoldi. The sequence goes on from CAWUFW010017199.1 coordinate 144,681, forward strand.
CTGGACTCAGGCATATGCATGTGTTGAAACGAAGGACAGTCTTTTAAGCACTCAAGGAATTCCACACAAGTTGTAGGCAAGGTGGTACAGGTACAAACGGGCAACACAATGACATTGTTTTACTTGAAAAAGAAATGGGGCCATAAGATTATACACAAGCTATACATTCTGTTGAAACTAGCACAGGAGATCACACTAAAAACAGCCTTTTTGATTGTGATCATGTTACTACCAAGAGTGAGTGAGTGAGTTACAGGCCCTGACGAGCCAGGCTCCTTACCACGTACTGGGACATTGTGGGTCTTGTTCAGGGGTTCAGCATTACTCCTCCTCTGGTCCATGCCTAAACATAGCAACAGAAATAGGGAGAATTTCTAGCCCAACTACTAGAAGGAAGACAAATACCCTGCATGTCAATTTAAAAACGTTTCAAGCTTCAAAACTTTTGGTTCACAGCATGCGTTGCTGTAGATAACACCTGCTCTGCTTAACCAGCTATGTAGTGTTGGACACAGACACTTGCAAGTTGCTTTTCTTCTGAGAAGTCTTTCGAGTCACACAGTATGTAGTGACTCCTCCCTTGCTGGCAAAGTGCATGGGCACTGGCTCCATGTTAGAACTTTTTTTTTGGCCCACCATCTGGTTTGGGCACGGACAGCTGGGGTTGGACACGTTTTTTTGCTTACGTTCGGTCTCAGACTGTATATTTCTTGACTCCAATATCTGGAAAACAATCCAGACATTTATCATTACCCAGCTGGGTTGTCACCCCCCAGATGATACCACCACTTACTGTGAGGTCATACAATGGGCTGTTGCTTTCCACAAGGTTGACATGCACATTCTCCATGAAAAGGACAATGTCCTAGTGGAAACCTATCTAAATCAGGATGGACAGTGCAATTTCTGTCCATGCTCAAGGGGATGCTAAAGTTTACCTCAGACACATTTGAATAACCATTCAAGGCCAGGGTAGTCATGCCTAGAGTAGACAAAAAATACAAACCCTCCTCCAATGACCCTCCATATATCAGGGGCCAGGTCCTTCCAGATTCACCAGTAGTCCTTATTGTGCGCAAGTGCGCTAACCTCAGGGCAAGGGCGATGCATCCCTCACCGATAAAGAGATTTAAAAACGTGATGCTGCAGGGAAAAGGGTGGCGTTCGGAGCCTTCACCCATTGGAGAATCGCCAACTCTGTTGGACAACTCTTAAGGTATGACAGAGCACACTGGAACGAGGTAAGCTGCCTGACGAGTTTAAGCAGAGTGTTGAGGAGTTAGTGGCAGATAGTAGGACCATCTCAAATGCCATCATCAGATGTGCCCTGGGCATTGCAGATCCTGCTGCTCTGAAAGTTAATTCAAGTGTATTGGTCTGGCACCACGCCTGGCTCACATTTTGGGCTATCAAAGTTCAGCAGCATTTACTCACCCTGCCGTTTGATGGAGAACATCTTGTCAGGCCCTGGGTTGTTCTGTTATGTTAAAGCAATTTGTTAAGCCCACATCTACCCTGAGGTGTCTTGGCGCTGTCTACTCCTGAGCAGGAAGGAGCCTAGTTGTTAAAGAGCCAAGTTTTTAGCTCTTTTCAGAAGGACATGAGGGTGGGCAAAGCTCTGATGTGGGAGGGCAGGTTGTTCCAAAGCCTTATGGTTCCAATAACAAAGCTGCTGCCTCCCCAGCTGGCTTTGTAGATTCTGGGGGTGGTCATGAGATTCGCCCCTAGTGAACGCAGCCATCTGCCAGGTGTGTATATCTGAAAGGAATGTTTCAAAAACCCAGGGCCAGTATTGTGCGAAGCCTTTTAGGCTATGCACAGAGTCTTAAATTTAATACAGCTACTTACTGTAAGCCAGTGCAATTGTCGAATTTCTTTGGCCACTGAATTGAGTTGAGGTCCCCGTAAGAAGCCTTGCAGCCGCATTCTGCACCATCTGGAGTTTATTAAGGTTCTTTTCCTGCATATTGACATAAAGACCATTGCAGTAATCCAGTTTAGAGAGGACTAGTGCCGTGGTTACTATCTTTCCCGCCTCCACTTGGATAAAAGGGAAGAGTTTTTTTTTATTATTCTGAGCGGGGAGGAGGAGATCAGAGAGTTGACATGGGGTTTGAAGTTTAACCTTTCATCTATTATCACACCCAGATTCTTTGCCTTTGTTGCTGGGATGGGGCAGATCCCAATTCTTCTGGCCACCAGCTAGAGGACCAGCCAGGCGATAGATTACCGAACAGGATCACTTCAGTTTTATTTGAGTTAAGTTTAAGGCAGTGTCTGGACATCCAAGAACTAATTGCCAGCATACCATCATGGAAAGTAGCCGAGACCTCAGTACCGTTGTTGAAAACCGACAGGAAAATTTGGGTGGTGTTGGCATAGGATGTTAACGTAAGGCCAAAGGATTTGACCAAAAGAGCCAACTCTGTAACATAAATGTTAAACAGAGTTGGGAAGATATATGATCCCTGCGGAACCCCACAGGGGAGAGAGAAAGAAGCTGATTCAAAATTACCCAGAACTAGAGATTGTGATCTATCTGTAAGAAAAGATGTCATCAGGGATTTAGCCCTATTTTTAATGCTCAAAGTGGTGATACGGTTGATCAACTTCCCGTGGTCAACTGTATCAAATGCTGCTGATAGGTCAAGGAGAATAAGTGCAGCAGGTTTACCTCTGTCAACCACGACCCTTATCTCTTCTGTAGCTTTAATCAGAACTGTCTCGGTGCTTTGTCCGGACCTGAAACCGAATTGCGTCTCATCCAGCAACTGATTATCTTGAATATACTGTGTGAGCTGGGTATTCATCACTTTTTCTAAGAGTTTGGCAGGAAGAGGGAGGCGCAAGATGGGCCGGTAGTTGTTGGGATCGACTGGGTTTAGGTTCGGTTTCCTTATAAGCGGGAGAATAGAGGCCCTTTTCCAGTGAGTAGGAAAAACTCCTGAAATAAACATAGTATTGAAGATGGCTGCAAGATTTGCACCTATCAAGTCTGGGATAAATTTCAGAACCGAGGGGAGGCACGGATCAGACGGCGTGCCAGACTTAGCCTTGTTCACCATAGTGGCTATCTGTTCGTTGGTAACATAAGAAATTTCAGTGGCGGTGCAGACCTTGTGAGGCTCTCTGCATGGATCAGATACAATCTACGATAAAGAGTAAGCCCCAAACTTGGAATAGATTTGGTTTACTTTAGTGTGGAAGCACTGTGCTAACTAATCACAGGAAGTTTGTGTGGAATTATTAGAATGGTTGTCTGGTGGTGACGCGAGTTTAGACACCACATGAAACAACTGGTGGAATCCTTAGCTGTTTCTATTTGCTGCGTAAAATAATCACTCTTTTTCTTAGTTAGGAGATGTTTATATTTAGCCAGAGCCTGCTTATATTGGGTTTTCTCTTGAAGATCGTAATGCAACCGCCAGCTTCTTTCCGGTCTCCTACATTGTTGTTTTTGAAGGATGAGAGCTTTGGAAAACTATGGAGCAGAGGGAGTTTTTCTATTTTCAGAGACTTTCGTGTATGGAACTAATTTAGAAAAGGCGGCTTGGAGCCAATCTGTGTAGATTTGAGAGGCCTTCTCTGCATCGGGAGGAAATCCGGGTTGGGTGTTAATTAACTGTTGAGTAAGGAGAGACCGGTTTGTTTTATCGGGACCGAAACTGCTTGGGCAGGCACGGCCTGATAATAGTAGACCGTTTTAACCTCTATCTCGAATATAATAGCATGATGGTCAGACCAGACTAAAGGGAGAACCTCCTTGGAAGTAATCAGCTCATTATTAGTGAACAACCCATCTAGGGTGTGTCCAGCTGAGTGTGTGGGTATATTCATTTTTTGTGTTAGCCCCAATGATCCTAATGTGTCCAAGAGAGTTGCCGTGTCCTTGTCTGAAATTAGATCTAGGTGGAAATTAAAATCGCTTAGTAAGGTGAAGTTCCTTTCACAAGCAATAGCCTCTAGGAGTAAGCCAATATTATCCAAGAAATTGCCCCTAGGTCCAGGAGGACGATAGAGGAGCATGCCTAATAAATGATTGCTTCTTTGAAAGTGTTATGTTAAAAGTGAAAGCTTCACATACTGAGGAACGGTTCGTCTCTCCCATCACAATAAAGTTGTTGTGATATATCAACACATGCCCACCACCTCTTCTCTTAGGCCTGTCATGTCTGTAGACTGAGGAGCCGGCGGGGGTAGCTATGCAAAAATCTGGGCCTGAAGAAAGATCGTCCCAGGTTGACCAAATGTTGGAGAAAATATTTTAAAAACACTGCCACAGCCATGGGTGGCCCCAAACGCCCACCCATAGAGGCCCTTTTCAGAGGCATCAATTTAGAGCAGGCTCCAAAACTACTACTCCTAAGCAAGCCTAGCTCTTCCTACTAGACACATTAGCAGCAGGCCTACCAGCGGTACATGCCACGGGCTACAGCAGGGGTGCCTAAAGGGGCAATAACACCAGAGATAGAGGCAAAGGCAGCTCTGGTAAGAGGGGCTCTGCTACCAAACATTGACTCCTTCCACCTACCATTCCCAAACGGACCCCCTCCCCCCCCCCCCCCATTACACCTGTCTGGGGGAGAATTCAGTGTTTCCTTTCATGCTGGCAGGGAATCACGTCGGGCAACTGGTCTGCCATGGCTTTTGCATAGAACTTCTTACACCCCCTTCCAACATTTCTCCTCCTTCTCCACCCCCCCCTCCCTCCTTACACACAGCCTCAGCACAGAACATCTCAACATCCTGGAAGAAGAGGTCCAAGCGCTCATTTAAAAAGTGGCTATAGAAGCAGCTCCCCCCCAGACAAATTGGTCAGAGAGGTTTACTCTCTATTTCCTCAGCCCCAAGAAAGACGGCTCCCTCAGGCCACTCAACCAATACATCCTGCCTGAACCCTTCCGCATGGTAACCTTGTAGGATGCCACCCCTCTGCTGCAGCAAGACGACTTCATGGCAGCGTAAAACCTCAAGGACACCTACTTCCACATTCCCATCTAACCCCCCTACTATTACTACCTGTGTTTCGTGGCAAGTAGCCATCATTATCAACTCGGTGTTTTCGTTCTGCATCACCACTGGCCCAAGGGTCTTGACCTAATGCCTGGCAGTTGTTGCCGTAAATTTAAGGAAGGGAGTCATCTACATAGCTCTTATTTGGACGATTGGCCACAGTGCTTAGCACACACCCAAGCTCCCATCTTCCTCCTCCATGACCTTTGAGTTCACAATCAATGCCACCAAGTACGATTTGTTACTCCTGAAGATACAAACCTTCATGTGGTCAACACTAAATGCAGTCGCAGGTAATGACTGTCCCAGCCGGCAAACAGTCTGATTGTTAACAGCTAGTGCCTCTTTTTCAATCAAATCGTTGCCTTACAGTCAGAACTACTTTGCGCCTCCTCAGCATGATGGCCTCATGCAGTGCCATAGTGCCCCACAACCGGCTGCACATGCTTCCATTGCAACAGTGCCTATCTGCACAGTGGCCACAAGCAAAGAGTCTAGTGTTGGTAAAGTCTAGCATGCATTGCTCTCTGCAGTCATGGAACAACACCAATCTTGTGCAGGGCAGGCCTTTTCTAGACCTTATCCTGCAAGTCCGTTACCGCGAACATCCCTCAAGCTGTCTAGAGAGCACATTTCAATCTCACTACAGCGCAGGTAGTGTGGGCCCCACATCAACTGGTACATCATATCAATCTTGAATTGCTAGCAATCCAGCTTGCTCTCAAAGCCTTCCTTCCCCTCATTTGGGAACGAGTTGTATTAGTCATGACAGACAACATGACTGCCATGTATTCTCAAAAAAAACAAGGTTGCCCTCACTTACTATCCCCCCCTCTGCTGTCTCAAAGCATTTGACATTGGGCACATCATTACCATAGTCACCTAATGGGGAACTAATGGGGGAGTACCCTCCGGGAGTGGACATCGACCTTGTGGACTTGTTCAACAGGATGCACTAAAAAGTCCATGAGTGGACACTCCATCCACAAGTTCTCCATAAGCTACTTCCACCGCTGTGGCACCCCACAAATAGACCTCTTTGCCATCCCTGAAAATGCAGAGTGCTCAAGTGTTGCCTCCAGGTACCCACACTCACAGTCCTGGGCAATGCACTATGGATGAACTGGTTAGGGATATTTTACTTATGCTTTTCTACCTCTCCCACTCCTTCCATTCATAGTGCAAAAGATGCAGTAAACATCTCAGCCCCTCATCCTTGTAGCTCCCATCTGGGCCAATTAACCCTTTCACTCCTCGAAATGTCCATCAATCCTCGTGAGAATCTCCCTAGCAGGCCGGACTTTCTCACCAGGAACCAGGGCCAGATCAGACACCCAGGCCCCAAGTAACTCCATCTAGCGATTTGGCACCCGAGGTCCTAGAATTTAGTTACCTACGTCTCCCATAAGAAAGTATGGACATCTTGCACAAGGCTTGTAGACCAACTGCACAAGCTTGTTATGCAGCCAAGTGGGAGATTTGTCCACTACTGCATTCCAAGGTACCTGGAACCTTTAAAATCTGCTGTCCAGGAGATCATATGCTGTTTGCTTCATCTCCGGAAGTCAGGCCTGGCTTACAGTTCCTTACGCCTTCACTTATCAGCTTACATGCAGAATAGCGAGCACTCCCTCCTCTTCTGCATACCAGAACAGTGTTAAGGTCTATTTGGAGAGTCTCAAAAGGGTCATCCCTTCCAGAGTTCCCCACGCTCCAGTGTGGAACCTCAATGTAGACCCCACCAGACTCCTGGGGCCCCCTTTTGAGCATCTCAGCTCTTGCCCTCTCCATTTACTCTCCTGAAAAGTGGCTTTTCTAGTAGCAGTTATTTTCTGACCCACTAGAAAACAGCAGGCACTCCCATTACAGGAACCTTTCATTTATGTGCATAAGTATAGGGGAGTGCTTAGAACCAACCCTAAAGATATATCCCCTTTCCACATGCACCAGACAATAGATCTTACAGACTTCTTTCCTCACCCAGACTTAATAGCTGGGAGAGTGCTGCACACTCTAGATGTTAAATGTGCTTCCATGTATTACATTGACTGGATTCAGCCTTTCAGAAGGTCATACCAACTTTGAGTCTTTCCACAAGCCTCAAAACGGTCAGCCTAGATCCAAAGCTATATGAATGTATTGAACCTGGTCACTACAAAGCCAAGAGAGCCCTCCCTGTTACACCCAGGGCACACTTGACACAATAGAAAGGTGTAATTATGGCCTTCCTAGAGAACATTCACCTAGTGGATATATGTAAAGCAGCCACCTTGTCAAACCAACACACATTTCCCAAACACTACTGCCTGTGTGTGCTTGCTAGATGCCAGATGGTCCTAAGGACTTTATTTCAGACATCTGCATCATCCACGTACTAGCCACTGCTTTTAGGGGGTTGGGGGTACTGCTTTATAGTCTATGCAGAGCATAAGAATCTACAACAACATATGCTTCGAATGAAAAACATTACCTACCCTGTAAGCATCTGTTGGTAGTGTGTTGTGCTGTATAATCACATGTACCTACCCTCCTCCCTGAAAGCATATGGCTCTGATCACAGATCTCTTTTCTTTACTAGTTACGTTCCTTTTAGAAATACACATGTGCACCAACACTGTCTGTTCACCACTCCATGCTATTCTTACCCACTGGTCGAAAAACAATCTAACATGGAGTCAGTGCCAATGCGCATTACCAGCTCAGGGAGGAGTCCCTATATACCTTGTGACTCAAAAGACGTCTTAAAAGAAAAACAACTTGCAAGTATCCAAGCCCAACACTAAATGGCAGGAGTATGCAGAGAGTGTGAATCTACAGCACTACACACTACAAGCAGATGCTTATAAGTAGCATTTTCCTTGCAGTCAAGTAACTTGTAAGTGGTAGTCTGTACATCCTGCAATCTGTTTTCTGGATGAAACAACACCACCAGGAATTAGTTCACGTGTTGCATGATGGAGCAAAGTCAGAATGGCATCCATCTACAATGTGGAATTTGTCAATAAATGGTGCAATAAAACTTGCTTGACTTGGCTGCAGTTTTGTCTTGACGCTTTCCCATGTCTTTATGTCAACTGATACTTAACGTGAACCAATTGTTTCAATAGGGGATTTGTAACATAAAATGCTCCAATCTTCTGTTTGTCATTTGAGTTCTCTCTCATTTTATTGCTATACGCAAATAGGTAGAAACCTCTGTTGCCTCCTTTGAGGAGCTTCAGCTGTACCCTTGAGACTTTTGTACAGGGGACCCAAGCATCTCCACCTCCCATACCAGAACAACCCTGCCCCAGTTCTCCCATAAGCGTACTTCACAGAGCCTTCAACCTCTTATTCCAATTATTCAATTCCAGGGAGTGTTTATTTTGACATTATACCTTTGATCCAGCGGGTTACTAGCAACGAGCATTCATACACCAAATACTCACTTGGGCCCATACATTCATACTACGCTAGTAATTTCCGCTGGTGGGTCAGTTGTACTCTTTATCAAAATCCCTGCTACCAATTACTTTTCTGATGGAAGAGTAATGACTTACCAATGGACCCCTGTTAATTGGGAAGTTTAAAATGAGTGACATTCATTACAATTCATAATCCTGAAATGATCACTGAGTCAGGAAGTTTTAAAATGTTTATCTAAAGATTTAGCAGAGTATAGTACAGAACCACATGATACTTAATCGTATATCAAGGATGAAGCATAGTAAATAAATTATCGTTCAATGACGGTCCCTCAGAAAGGAGAAGATAGAGACAGCAGCGCAACTAAGGTTTGCATTTTATATTTACCTAAAGTGCGAGAACCAAACCCCTTGGCCAAGGAGTTGGAAAGATGGGACCCAGGGAGGATGAAGAGCAAGGACCTCCTCCAGATTCAGGACAGGACCGGTGACCTCTCTATCAACGACGCCTGCGTCGTTCCCCTCTCTGATACTCCGCTTCTCCTCGATTCTCCCGTGCCTTCCTTCTAATGGACTCCGCCGCCCCCTCCTCAGGACCTCTCTGGACAGAGGTTCAGTCTGCAATCAGCCCGTTCGATACGCCTGCTCTTCTGTGTCTGTCAGCGTCTAGTCTCGTCTCATCTCTCTAGTCTCTTTAATTAACTAATTCTATATCTATTATACCCTTCTGTGCCCATGTACCTCCCATTAATGTTGCAAAAATATGGGCCCACTACTTCTGATTGGACAGGGGTTTGATCCTCACACCATATTGATTTCGTTCAATTTCTTTAAGCCCATTGTTTTAAAATACTGCCCATCACAATTAATACATTTGCTTTATTTCCCACCCGTCTCACGACAAAGTTTATACATTGTTCATATAAATTGTTGCTTTTCAATAGGGACATCAAGGGTACAGCAGTGTTGGCCATCATGTCACGGCCTTGGACGACGTCCAGGTTGACTTCATCATTTTCTCTGGGCAGCGGTGTAGGACGCATGCGCAGAACCATTGTCTCTCGAGTTTCAGTTCACCAACCCCAGGCCCAATTTACGAACTAATAAAAGTCAAAGAAGAAAATATTAAAATCACAAATAAATTGTTTCACTGTATACCCACTCTTTCTACTCTATTCCCATTTACTTATAAATTCTATCCTGCATTAATAGCGTTAGAATACCACAGTTTAATTGCAACATGAGAGCAAGCTGTAGCACGTGAAAACATAAAGCGGCCATTTAATGCACACTGCGCAGAAGCAAGAATTTCCCACCAAGCAAAGAAAGACGTCACACCACGTGATATGGTTGACACATGCGCAATAAAGATTCCTGCGCTTTAGCGGCCATTTTAGAACAGACAAGCGTTATTTGTTAGTTTAAACACATAGGCAAGCTTCCTTTCTACTTATGTTCGTGTATGCAATTATTAGTATGAACGATACAAAGTTTAATAAATTAATACTGTGAGAAGATTGCCTCCGAGCAAGTCTCATTTGTGAGTCCTTGCTCCATCACCTTGACTTGTTTTTTTCTGTCTGTCCATTAAAATAGTTTTTTTTTGGTTTGTGCAATCCAGATTAGCTCAAACACAAATGCATTTTGCAGTTGAAGAACTGCTCCAAGCAGTTCAACTGGTGTTGTGGTTCCTTCTTAGCAAAGGATCCTGACAAGCTTTTCTGTTTTGCTTTGGTTCTTGTAGTCTGTGTTCATGTAATTTCTGTGCGTGAATCCAGTTAAGACCGTAAGAAAGTCTATTTTGAGACATGATGCAGCCGCCAGACTTTGGTAAGGAGAATTCATAATTGGCATCAAATAATGATACCAGTGGGATGGTTGCCACAACCTTTTCTGGGGCTTAACTTCCCTTTCAGTTGGCAAAACCTCTGGCATATACACTCTTGATTGCATCTTGGTAGTCCAACACCTTGTTACTTGAGGAGAGTTTTTGTGGTATCAAACGACCTACTAAAACCTATGTATGGTTCTGTGAAGGAGTGTTAATATTGTAAATTCCTTCAAATAGGTTAATTCAACTTTGAGCTTGCTCAGGCTCCCAAGCAGAATCACCAAAGGAAGGTTGATGGGGTACTCTCCCAATCCATTAAAGCAGAGACTGTGTCGCTTCATTTCAGGGTCCATTCCTACTTCAGTACCTGTGTCACACACGTTCGGTGTGATTGTAAGAAGTAGCTTAAATAATTAATGCAAAAACAACAATTGATGGACAGAATGCAGAACAATGTCATACATTCACCCCAGTTCAGAGATCTGGGCCTAAATCCATCGTTTTTTTTTGCTCCCCATGCCATTCCAGTTTGAACTCCGCCATATGCAAATCAGTCTTGACCCTGCGCCCTATGGGAACAGTCCAGCCGGAACTGCCAGGCCAGGTCCTCCCTGGACTGGAAACAAGCATCCTATGACCGGTTTCGGGGTTTCACCCCTCATCAGCCACGATGGCTTGACTCCAGTGGCATGGAGAGCACAGGTCCCCCGTCTGGGCATACCCGTCCCACTCAGGGTGACAAATGCAAAAACAACAATTGATGGACAAAATGCAGAACAATGTCATACATTCACCCCAGGACAGAGATCTGGGCCTAAATCCATCGTTTTTTTGGTCCCCATGCCATTCCAGTTTAAACCCAGCCATGGGTCCCTTGCTCACTTTGCACTGGATTCAAGCTAGCCTGGCTGATATGGGGTGCTACCCCGAAACCGGTTCTAGGATGCTTGGTTCCGGGAAGACCTGGCTTGGCAGTTCGGGCTGGACTGTTCCCATGAGGCACAGGGTCAAGACTGATTAGCATATAGCTGGGTCTGATCTGAGGTGGCAAAGTGAGCTAAAGAACGATGATGGATTCAACCCACATCTGTGACTGGGGGTGAGTGTCTGAAAAGTTTCAGGGCTCCGTCCATCATCTCCTTGTGTTTGCTTAAATAATTAAAACATCTAGTTTTTACAATAAATTGCATCATAAAATTAGAGAGAAGTACATTTGAAAACATGGATAATGTTTTCTGTGCCTTATCCCTCTTTGGACGTTCCTTCTGTGCACCAGACGAGGGTAAGGGTATAGAGAAAACAAAATAAAGAATGAATCACAGCAGTTTGGCGTTGACTCCGCTGCCATAGGAATCTTCTTTCAGCCGATACAACAAATGCAAAATTCAGCCCTCAAACACTCTTGAGTTAGTGTGATCAAGGCTGGTGTTAAAACGTTCTCTGTATTTTTCTGTTTCCTGCTGAACTACTACTTGTATACTTCTCTCTTTACCCTTCGTTCAGTTCTTCAGTCTATATTTTTGATGACCGTTGAGGGTCCTAGACCTTCAGTGTGTTTGATGTGTTCAACATTGTAAGAACATCTTCATTTTCCTTTTTCAGTATCATTATATAAGGGTGGGTTCTTTTCAGAAATGCCTCTGAAGTAGTGTTGGCACCGCTGTTTGATTCTGTATCTAACATAGCACAGCTCATAATAAAGCTATGAACACTACATGCAGATATCTTGACAGTCTGGGCCCCATTACTCAACAAGTAGAGCATCCTGTACCTCTGGGGAGTTTACCTAAAATACCTGTGGTGAATACCAACTCCGTTCATTATCTGTAGCTGTGTTTTGTCAGGGTAAAATGGTTCATATTGTAATGTTTAGTGGCATGCAGCCCCTTTATTTGGTTCCACTCTCTAAGCCTCCTGCTTCTAACAGTTTTTAGGTCTCGCCTACGCAGCGCGCATGCGCTGCATAGGAAAAAGACCTTTAGTAATCGCTTCAGCTTTGCAGGCAAAAACGTGCACGCGTTGCATTGCTTTGAATGGCAACGCGTGCACGTTTGGCGATTCCCTTGCGGGAGCGAGCGGCGCCATGTGTTGGCAATTATCGCGCTCACTCCCGCAAGGTAAACGCTGCGTGTCCCTGCTCTCGGCTGCACTCCCCCACTTGTGTTTTTTTTGTTTGTTTTCCTCGCACATCTCGTCTCGCCAACGCTCCCCGCCCCCACCACCTCGCCAGCGTTTCTCGACGCGCTACAGGGGCAGGCGACCGCGGCCTATTCCCCGTGAGGCTCACTATGTGTTTCTGCCTCGGGGCGGCCTGCGCGAAAGAATTAATCCATTTAAAGTGCTTCACGAACATGCGTGTATGGAACGGTGTAACATTGTTGCTGGCAGATGTACTTACAGGCATTCTACACTGTCACCGCACGAGCTGGGCGCCACCTCTCACACAGCCGTCTAGGCGCGCCCAGCCCGCCGTGCTCAGCATCGGTCAGATCGTGGGCCACCAAGCTCCGCGCCCCTCGGTGATCCAGGCATACCCGCTCCAGCCGCCTGCAAGCCCTGAACCCATGGCTCCGCAAAGGTACTCTCATGGGGGGGGGGAGAAGGGGGACTCGGCTATTGAAAGGGGTGCGCCCTTTTACTGCGCCGGGCCATACCGCCTTCGAGCTCGCTCAAAAGTGCACCCCCCCTCATGTGAACCTCTAATGCTCTGCAGTTGCACGCATCCCCGCGCGGGCCGGGCCCCAGGAGACCAGCATGCGTGTCCCCCTAATCCCCCCCGGGCTCGCTGTAATCACCCAACCTGAGACTGCACGCGCGCCTCCCCGTCGATCAGGCGAGCCGCGCGCCCAGAGCCCTCGACGGGTGATCCCCAAAGTAAACAACCCAATTTACGGGCCTCAATTTACCGACCTAGAGTAGGACGGAGGTGGAGTCAGCCTTGGAGGCTCATGACACCGCGGGCAGTCAGAGGTGGGCGTCCAGCTCACTGAGCCATCCCTCATGAGTCATATACTCAGTGCACACCAACAAGCCGTACCCACGGCCACCGCGCAAGCCCCTGGCACCGAGGAGCAAAGGAGCCCGCGGCAACGCTCACTCCTCCGGCCCCGCTCGGGCAGGCTGTAGGCAGCGCTCTCGCGCCCGTGACCCTCCCCAGTGGGGAAGTCGGCCCCAGGCGGAAAGGCTGACAACGATAAGGGCTACCGCAAAGGTAACATCCCGCTCCCCCAACTCCCATGCGGGCAGCCACCCCTCATCGCCGTCCGCCCCGGGAGCAGTCCGTGCTACACACATGCAATCCTGGGCCCCGCTCGGGCCAAATCGCCCTGCTGGGAGGTGCATCGGCCAACCTCAGCCCTGCACACTTCCCTGGTCGGCCTGGCCCGGTCCGGGCCGTGTGCCCCCGTCCTAGACCTCGGGAGCTGTGGGCCCCCCCACGGCGGGTCGTCACCCAGCCTAAGCCGGCCATGCCCACCGAAAGGGGGGGTGGAGGGAGATTTAACCACTCACCGCAAATCAACAGCTCCCAGAAGACGGAACGACGAGGACAGGCAGACGACCAGAATACGGCGTGACCGGCGCGCAAAAGAGGTTTCTTTTTATTTCCAATGTATGTGATGCATAAGCGACATTATAAATGTAATCCACCTTTGCATCTTCAACTCACTTTTAATACGCTATTTGTCTGCAGGTCACATTAAGTCCTCTTTGTGTCTGCAGGCCAAATTTAGTTCCATGCCTTGTATACAGTTCACATTTATTGAACTACAATATATATCGTAGTTGTATCGTTGTTTCAGTGGAATTCTGCATTCGACCTTCATATGCTAATATGGAATCTGCGTTGGCTCCAAGAACATAACATTGAATATCGTATTTGAGCTACAGGCTTTGTGGGTTGAATCTAGTTTGGTGGCATCTGGTGGAGGAGATAACGAGATCTGGTGCTCTCCTGGGATGGGTTTGGTATGGGGTGATTGGAGTGGAGTCTTGGAATTATCTCCTTGAACTATTCAGGTATTGGGACACCCGAAGAGGAGTTGGGGAATTTGGTGTCTTTACTGTGGACTGGTCTACTGAAGATGAAGTTTTGGTGTCATCTTTTTGAACATGTTTGCTGTTCGGCCTCAGATCATTAAAATTGCAATCTCAGTGTCATCACTTTCACTGAGTGTGTGTTCAGTATGGTGGTGGAAGGTTTATTTAAGTAATCCTGGATAAGTCTGATGTTGAGTCTATCACTCTCAGTTGGCTAAGAAAATCGGTGCTAAGGTCAACTGAAGTCCTAAAATGTTTATTAACAAAGAAAAATAAATCTGTGAATCACAGTATTGAATAACAAGGAAGTCCCCCTAACAGGTATTAAACATGAGCACTACTAAGGAAAGAAGAGACACATATATGTAGTATTTTACAAATAAGCTTCCAATGGGAAACACATGGTTTTGGGGGAAACAAAACGAGTATACAGGTACCGTAGATTAAGATCACGAGAGAGAATGTAAACCTTTTAGTCTGGGCAAGCTAAACCACGTCTCTTTGTCCCGAGAGCTATGATGTGAAAGAGTGGCTTTAAGTGTCATATATGGACACATCCTAGAGGTGGGCCAGTTAAAACAAGCATTGGCATAGCCAATAGGTCGCGTCTTTGGGACCTTATAAGTGTTTAGTTATCCAGCACAATATCCTTGGTGCAACAGCATCAAGTGTTGCATGGCTAAACACTTATAAGCTTCTAACAGTTTTTTCTTTTGTTTCCAAATTTCTTATTGAATTTATTTAGAATAATATCATATACAAACCTATTCAGTTCTAGCTAAGAAGCCCAAAGCGCAAGTGAATCACGATGTGCAAATAGATATACTGCAAGTACATTGGAGACTTTGATACATGGCTCAGTATAGCTCCCAGAGGGCTAGCTGAAATTAATTAAACATTTATAACTATTATACCCCTAAGTGAGCTATACTGTCAAGAATGGTTAGTATACGCATCAAAAGGTGAAGGAAAAGATTATGGTACTTTTTTTTCTAACCCTTTTTTGTCATGTTCCCTTAACCTTCCAAAGCTGTCGTCATTTTCTACATGAACAAGACTACATTCAGACTGAGTAGTTGTAAAAGCTTTTAGACAATAAAGTATTAGGTTCTAAACCTCTTTTATATTAATGGGAAACTTGTCTAGGTCAGTAGTCATCAAAGCATCATCTGACAATACTAATAGTCTGAATCCTCCTCCTTCAGTCTTGGACAAGGAAGTAAAAGTGTGGGAGAATCGAGAGAAAAAAGCTACCAAAGTCGATCATCTTTTTTTAAGACTAGTGAATTCTGTGACAGTGATGTCATGTTAAAGGCATATTGAAAGCCATACCCTATTATAATCTTAGTGACTAAAATTGTGGGTCATGGCCGACAAAGTCTAATATGGCAGTAACTCCTTCAAACTCCTGATGGGCTCCTAGTCCTTAGGCAGTGCTTGTGGCCCAGAAGCGCTTTGAGACTGATGCTGCCATGGTTAGGCCCAGTATTGTAAGGGGCATAGCTCCATGGCAATCTACTGCTATGCTGCATTATTTTTTGTATTTTCTATTGTGTAGCTTTGCACTACTCCTTATGGTATTTTCTTTTAACCATAAAACTCTATTTGCTGACATGCCTTATTTTGTCTTGCATTACATTTGTGATGTGAATTTTCTCTCGGTGTCTCAATGTTTTAGGGGCACAACACTAAGATTTTATACATGCATTTTCATATAGTGCATCTTTGGCTCAGAAATGGGCACAAAACCTTTTTGAATGGAATATGCGGATTATTGAAGAGCAGAGGAATAATGCATTAATTCATTCTACTGAAAATTGAGATGAGCTAGCTAAATTCATGAAATTCTTTTAAAAAGCTGTCTTTAAGATATATGATTAAACTTAAGAAAGCTATTGAACTCTACTCCTAAAAGAGACTCTGAAAATGGTTTTGCAATTGTATGATTTAGTGGTCTGTAAAGCTGGAATATTTGGAAACCACAATGATAGTGCCTCACGCCACTGGCAAACGCCCCCACTTTGAAAATCATTTCACCTCAGAGAGAAGTTTCTCCGTGGGTCTGTCTAGAAAAAGATGAAGGTGTTGGGGAATCAGCAGCTGCTCTTTTTTTCCCAAATCTCCATCTGGCTATGGTAGCCACGAAAAGAGCCCAGCTTCTCAGGCAAAAAATGATGGGTAAAGGGGACTTTGGTCTCTGAGGTTTCCCAGTTAAATTGAGCCTAGAGTCCAAAAGAATGTAAGTGGTCTTCTCACCAGCCTTCCTGGGCGCAGTGCAAGTCCTGTTCAGAACTGCACTATTTGTGAATGACGTATGGCACTAGATAGTTGGACCTGGGGTTCAGGGCTTGCCTCAATGAAGTTGGTCTGGAGAATCCTTGTCTAGGGAGTATATTAAAGTTCCACTTCTGGTACTTGTAAAGTTTCTTTTGTCCCTTCCTATCCCTCTTTCTCAATAATGTTCTGTGTAGCTGCAGAGATTTTCTTGGATGTTTGCCATTGGTGATACGTTTATTTCAAAGGGATATTTTATGTTCTTATTTAACTGAGATTGCACTGCTGGCCCTATTGAGTGGTAGATGGTTGTTACTGTATTTGTTTTCACACAAACACACATAAGCAACACTAAGGTTTGCAGATTTTCTTCACCTGAGGCTGATGAGTTTGTTTTTCTGGACCACAAAAGCCAAAGTAGCTGCCTCAGAGAATTTTAATTTGTAAAACAGCAAAGACCTGCCAGAGACCAGAGTCAAATATATGAACAGCTTAATCTTTATGCACAAAGATACCTGGCACATGCCGTAATGTGGACATTTAGGATAAGATCATTGATTTGCCTTTTTGCAACAAAGCACTTACTGTTACGGTCCTTGAGTAATGTAAATCGCTGAGCTTATTACCTCAAGCCTCAATAAGGGCACATATCCACCTTCATGAACAGTCAAAGCCTTTTTTGCAAGGGAGGATTCTAAATTGAAGAGAATGTCATACCAATGTGTCTTCAAGAAAAACACAGAATTTCCCACTGGCACCATTCTCCCAGATCACTGATGCAAGCAGAAAATCTTCATGTCTCCCTTTCAATAGTTAATCTTCAGTGGGCATTCCCACACCAGTAAGTGGTGAATTTCCTCCTTTCAAACTCTATAATCTTCCATACTCAAATCCACCGGGTATGGGGAATATCATTTATAGTCTTTCTTTGAGCCTACCTCTAGTTTCTTCCACCTCTCCTCCAAAGTTTTAATAAGCTGCTCCAGAGGTTCAGATGTTTCTGCCTCTAAGAGTTGTTTAATGGCTCCAGATGAGAATACCCAATGTTTTTCTCCAAGATTTTAATTCTCCCAGAAATACTAGGTCATCAGGTTTATCCTAGACTTGGATGACTTGAACCAATCTCTTCTTGTGAACTTGTTCCAGAAAGCATCATTGGCACACATTGTGGAGATGTTGCCCGCCAGCTGGTACCTGCAGAACTGCCAGGATGTATACTTTTGGATGCCATCATCACTAATTGAGATGATTTGCAGTGGATGGTCACCACTATCCATAAAGTTGTTTTCAAATGGACCTGATTTCAAATCTAAGAATGTTCAGGTAGGTGACCTTGATAAGTAGATTTTCACTTGCTGCTCGTGCAGCTCTGAAACATATACATGTTGCACATGAAAGTGGTTGTCTATAGCAGTAGGTTTGTGGCATGCCTAGCTGTAGATGCACAAGCTCTGCATTCTTCTGCCATTTAGTGTTGGGCTCAGATGTGTGCAACTTATTTTTCTTTGAAGAAGTCTTTCGAGTCTTGAGGTATAGCTCCTCCTATGATTGGTAATCTGCATTGGCTCCATTCTTAGTTTGTTTTATTTCTGCCGTCTTGTTCGGACATGCATTCATTGAGTTCCAGGTCGACGCCTCTTGGTATTTGTCATTGGTAGTTCTGAGGTTGTACAGTTGGCACAAGCAATCATCAATTGTGGTACGTTTCCTTATCAATGCAACCTTCGTTGGGATCGGCGACCGGGTTCCTTTCAAAGCCCTTTTTGGGGCCCCCTGCCACTCCCAGGGACTTCCATTGCATCTTCCTCTTGAAGAATGCAGACTCCATAATGGAAAGGACTCCCTTTCAGCACTGTCCCCAGTGTCATTCTAAATACCCCTGGACAGACCACCATCAAGTCTGCAACCTGTCTGTCTCCTGAGCATAATGAGGACTTTAGCCCCGGCTGTCTCACCTTCTGCTCCAAAAAGACCCTCCAGTACAGATGACATCGACAACTTGCTTGACATACTATGGCATAGCAGCAGGAGGACAACACCCCTGACCTTCAGGGCCCACAATGTCCAGTAGGAACTAGAGCAAGGGCCCTCAGGTGAGGAGGCTCTCCACTTTGTGATGCTATCCACTTTGCTCCCTGTGCCGAGCTCTTACTGTGAGTCAGAGACGGGTGGAAGCGCAGGTTTAGGAGGTGCATCCACACAAGACCGTAACCTTGAGTACAACATCCCTCCCTCTGCCACCGCCCTGACATGGAGTACAGGCCGAGCATCACCCACAAGGGGGTCTTGCATTGAACCCTGAAGCCCAGCATCAGGCTTCCATTTTGCAACTTTCTGATGGTCATGGTCTGCACCATCTGATAGACTTCTAGCCCCAGATTACTTACCTTAGAATTATCCCCAGGCATCAGACTGAATCAGGAATTTTTTTCTTGAGCAGTACCCCTGCGTGCCAGTAGGTGGCATTGCTCTGCTTGGCGTCGTCAGCGTAGTCCGCACTGGAAGTGACGTTTGTGTTGCCTACATAAGCGCCACCCCAGTGCGCTGACTTCATTTCTTTTTGACGTCTCGACGGAGGTGCTTCAGCCAGGAGTTACCCCTTTTGAACTGCTTCTCCCGTTTAATGAAGCCCTCCCGAATGTCCTACTCTGGGCCTGATCCAAGCCCTGCACAGGGGCACCTGTGAATAGGACAATTGCCCACTGCAATTACCCTGCCCCAGGGGACCTCAACTTCCTCATACAACACCCCATCCTGGAGAGCTTGGTGGTCCCAGTCTCCACTTACAGATTAAATCCTGGCGCATTCCCTACCACTCCACCGGACAGAAAATCCAAGAGGCTGGATACCATGGTAAAGATGTGTTCAAGGCATATGAGCTGTAGATTGTATACTTGTGCATAGATCGCCATCTGGTGTTGGGCTCGGATGTTTGCACTTTGTTTTTTGTCCTTGGAAGAAGTCTTTGTAGTCACGAGGTAGGTGACTCCTCCTTAGGACGATAGTGCGCATGGGCATCGACTCCATCTCCAGATAGTTTTTTTCCGCCATCGGGTTCGGATGTGATTTGCTGCGCTCCGGGTCGATATCTGTTTCGAATCTCCCCTCGATGCGCAATCCCTCTCCACTCGACGGTATTGTCTCGGTCGCTTTTCCCTTTCGACGCGCATCTTTAAAACTAACTCCTTGATCTTCGACGCAGGCCATTGGGCCTATCCGCGCCAGCAGTCCATGGAAAGGACTCCTTTCAAAAAATGCCCCGGGTGTGGTGCTAAGTTCCCACACCAGGACTTGCACGAGGTTTGTAATCTCTGCCTCTCCCCGGAGCACAAACAAAAACTGCGAGGCCTGTGCATCGTTCAGGTCGAAGAAAACCATCCGTGACAGTCGGGCTCGACGTCACGAAATGTCTCGTGGAAGCAGCTCGATTCCAGACATCTTCGATTCCAATGTCCAGCCGGAACAACAAGGTGAAGAAGACATCTCCGTCTCCGAGGCCGACGACTCCGACGTCGAAGAGGAGACACTCACCCCGGCTCAGCGGTCCGTGAGTACCGAAACCCCTCTCCCAAAAAACAAACCTAAGGCTCTGGTAACCCCCTCGGGCTCGGGTCGACACCGGCAACATGTCTCAGACGCCCCGCCCTCGGGCCAGGCTATGAAACCTAAAAATAAGCCTTCCGGCTCGGGCTCAAGCCAATCCCATTCCGGTGCCGAAAAGTCCCCTTCGGCATGGAAGCATCCCACCAAAGAGGGGCCACGCCCTTCTTCGTCGACGCCTAAGACAGCCTCGACGCCGAAGCACTCGGCGTCAAAACATACCAAGGACAAAAGTTCGGAACCGAAAAAATCTTCGGAGCCGAAAACGGCTTCAGAACCCAAAAAATCGTCGGAGCCACAAACTCCTACAACAAAACCTAAGGAGTCCAAGACCCCCCAGAAAGAAGAACATTCTGAGCCAAAATCTTCGGCACCGAAAAAAGACATTTTACCCCCACAGCCTGTACCTGATTTTTCGGATCCAAAACACAAAACTTTGTATTGATCCAGAGACTGGCAAAGTCATCGCCAAGCCTCCAAAAAAGAGGAAACTGGACACTTCAGAGGAATCTGAAATACCCTTGAAACGAAAGGAGAGGAGTACTAACACCTCCCCACCTCCTTCTCCTCCAGCTGATCCAAATCTGCTAATTTCTCCACCACACTCCCCACAACATACTTTTTCGCCTCAAACATCAGGTACTGAGGATGATAATACCGACAGGGGTGGGAATATAGATCCACATGGGGATGATGATGCACATACCATCCCACAAGACACAGGCCCTTGGGATGACTATATCACAGATCCTGACCTACACAATGACCCAGACCTCTATCCATCTAGGCCATCACCACCAGATGACAATATTGGGTTTGCGCAACTAATCAATCAGGCTGCCCAATACCATGGGGTACAGTTACATTCTGATCCCTTAGAGGAAGATTTTTTACTTGAAACCTTTGCACCCTCGCAAAAGTCCACACACACCCTGCCAATGTTAAAAGGCATTCTCAAACATGCCCCAGACGTTTTTAAGGACCCTGTCAGAGCCAGGATTCTCAACACCAGGATAGATAAAAAGTATAAGGCAGCTCCCAATGACCCAATTCACATTAAAGGTCAGATCCCTTTGGATTCTCTTGTGGTGTCTAATGCACGCAAGAGGGCAAACTCACAGAGTACAGGCTATACCCCCCCCCTCCTGATAAGGAGTCCAAACTAATAGACGCGTCTAGTAAACGTATTGCATCACAAGCTGCAAATCATTGGCGCATTGCCAATGCCCAAGCTTTATTGGCCAGGTACGACAGGGCTCACTATGACGAGCTTGAAAAGCTCATGCAACACCTTCCTGACCAGTACAAACAGAAGGCCAACGATCTTATACAAGAGGGGAAATTGATCACAAACATCTCCATTAAATGTGCGCTCGACGCGGCTGATACCGCATCTCGCGCCATTAACACTAGCGTCTTGTTGCGCAGGCACGCTTGGCTCCGAGTCTCAGGATTCAAACAGGAGGTGCAATCTGCTATTCTAAATCAGCCCTTTGATCAAGAACATCTTTTCGGGCCCTCAGTTGACACATCTTTAGAAAAGATGAAAAAAGATACCGACACTGCTAAGTCCACGAGGGCCTTACAATTCCCTTCACCTAGAGGTTCTTTTCGCCGCTCCTTCTACAGAGCTGGCTCCAAAACCATTGGCTCAGAACATCCTTCTTCCTCCTATAAAAGCACCACTCAAACGTCCTCCAAAGGATACTTTCGTGGAGGCTACAGAGGCAACAATAGTAAGGAAAGAGGTCGCGGCAACAATAACCGCAACTTCCCTACCACCAAACAGTGACTTCCCTGCCCTTCCCCCGATCATCCCACTCCTGTCGGGGGACGTCTCTCACAGTTCCTACCTGTCTGGAATTCAATTACAACAGACAAGTGGGTAAGACAAATTATCCAGTATGGTTACTGCCTGGAACTCACCTCTACTCCCCCAAATATTCCTCCCAGACAACGTCCAATGTCCTCGGAACATCTGACACTTCTCTAACAAGAGGTTCTCTCTCTATTACAAAGGCATGCAATAGAACCAGTCCCCTTGCCTCATCAAGGCACAAGGGTTTACTCCCTCTATTTCCTAATTCCGAAAAAGGACGGCTCTCTTAGGCCCATATTGGACCTCAGACCGCTAAACCTCTACATTCAGTCGGATCACTTCCACATGGTCACTCTCCAACAAGTGCTCCCACTGCTTCAACAGGGCGACTTTCTCTCCACTCTGGATTTAAAGGACGCCTACTTTCATATTCCCATTCACCCCGCTCACAGGAAATATCTCAGGTTTGTGGTAGACGGTCAACACTACCAATTCAAGGTCCTCCCATTCGGGGTGACTACAGCACCCAGAGTCTTCACCAAGTGTCTCGCAGTAGTTGCGGCCCACTTAAGAAGACCGCACATTCATGTCTTCCCTTATCTAGACAACTGGCTCATAAAAGCCAAGTCACACAGCAGTTGTGTGCAACACACACACAAAAAACAATCCAACTGCTTCACAACTTTGGATTCACTGTAAACCTCATCAAATCCCACCTCCAACCCTCCAGCATACAACAATATTTAGGGGCTACAATAGACACTTCAAACGCTCTAGTGTACCCCAACCCAGTCAGGATAAGCACCATACAAGCTCTAATAGCAACATTTCAGCCTCAACACTCACCACCAGCGCGAGTGTTCATGCAACTAATCGGGATGATGGCCTCTTGCATTCTCATCGTCCCTTATGCAAGACTCCAAATGCGTCCCTTACAGGAGTGTTTGGCACGTCAGTGGAACCAGGCTCAAGGTCAACTAACAGATCTGGTGTTGGTAGACGACCACACCCATCGCTCTCTGCAATGGTGGATCACACAAAACCTTTCCAAAGGGCGGCCGTTCCTCGACCTGGTTCCACAGATAGTGCTAACCGCAGACGCATCGCTCACCGGCTGGGGAGCTAATCTTCAAACCCATACCATTCAGGTCATATGGACCCCTCAACAAAAACAATTCCACATAAATTACCTGGAATTATTGGCAATCTTCCTAGCGTTAAAATCTTTTCAACTCCACCTCGTAAGCAAAGCTGTCCTAGTCCGTACAGACAACATGACAGCAATGTATTACATACAAAAACGGGGGGGGACACACTCTCTGCAGCTTTCACACCTAGCTCAAAGCATATGGAGATGGGCCATTCCTCAAAACATATATCTCCTTGCAGAACACCTCCCAGGAGTACACAATCAAATGGCAGATCTACTCAGTCGCCAAACACAGCAGATCCACGAATGGGAACTTCATCCTCAAGTTCTGCTTCCATTCTTTCAAATGTGGGGCCACCCAGAAATAGACCTGTTCGCCACACACCAAAACGCAAAATGCCCAAGCTTCGCATCCAGGTATCCACACCCATTGTCCAAAGGCAATGCGCTATGGATGAACTGGTCAGGCAAATTTGCTTACGCTTTTCCGCCTCTCCCGCTCATTCCGCTAGTGGTTCGGAAGCTCAAACAGCATTCCCTCACAATGATCCTGATTGCTCCAACATGGGCAAGAACCACTTTATGATGTATTTGGAGAAATGGTTCTTGTATGGTTAATGCCTGGAGTTCACTAACTCTTCTGAGAGAGGTGATCGCTACTAGGAAGGCTACTTTCCAAGTGAGAAATTGTAGTTCACATTTATGCATAGTTTCAAATGGGGGACCCATGAGTCTGGTCAGTACCACATTTAGGTTCCATACTGGAGAGGGTTGAACTCTAGGTGGAATTATTCTTTTAAGTCCTCGAACGGAAAATGCTACTTACCAGTATGCATCTGTTCTTGGCATGTAGAGCTGTAGATTCGTATATGCCCACCTGCCTCCCCGGATACCTCTATCTGTTCCAGTACTATCTTACTTAGATACATTACACATGGACATCTTTTTCTATTTCTTACTAACTCCATCATAACCCTCCATGGCAAAACAATCTGGAGATGGAGTCGATGCCCATGCACACTATTGTCCTAAGGAGGAGTCACCTACCTCGTGACTACAAAGACTTCTTCCAAGACAAAGAGAAAGTGCAAACATCCGAGCCCAACACCAGATGGCGATCTATGCACAAGTATACGAATCTACAGCTCTACATGCCAAGAACAGATGCATACTGGTAAGTAGCATTTTCCTTTCTTCTGCCAACCTGGCACTGTGGTTGGTGAGCACCGCATGCCTTTTGGGCCAATACTCCCATTTACTCTGGGACTCTGTTGCGCAGGTGCTGTTTATTGTCTCAAAGGAGGCCCAAGCCATATTCTCCCAAGCTATTGCTGAAGGGAGGGATGCAGCTGAATTCGCCATATGCTGTGGACTCGATATGACCAACTCACTAGGTGGAGCGATTTCATTGTCGGTGGCCCTTAGGCACCAAGCCTGGTTGAGAACCACTGGCTTTTCGGGGGATGTTCAGGCCTCGCTCATGCAGATGCCCTCTGATGGCTCCTATCTTTTCAGAGACAAGGCGGACTCGGGGGTAGAGCGCTTCAAGGACAGGAGTTCTATGACCAGGTCCTTGAGCCTGTCCATGGTCCCTCGTCAACCCCAGTCCACCTTTTGCTCCTTTTGTGGCCTTGGAAGGGGCTTCCAGCTGCGTCTCTACCCACCCAGCCACCAGGGCAAACAAGCTTCCTAGCCCCTGTGTGGCCGAGTTCGCAGTAAACACAGACGTCGTGGGTTATGTAGCCAGAGGTCGGGCCAGTCCAGCCCCCACTGTTCAACTCCTCCTCCCCCCGTCGGCAGACACAATCTCCAAGCCACCTTAGTTTGCCCTCTGACCATCTTGGGCATCCAGTGGGAGGCCGGATACGCCATCACCTGCACTACTAGAGATCGATAACATCCGACTTTGGCCTTACCAGTGCCCCTCGAGTGTCCACCAAGGTGATGGCGGTGGTAGCAGCTCATTTGCGTAGATCAGGTGTGCGAGACTTCCCCTATCTCGACGACTAGCTGTTGAAGGTGGGTTCGCCTTAGGCGATAGTCTCCCACCTCTAGACTATGTCGGACCTCCTGAACTCTGTGGGGTTCACTATCAACATGCCGAAGTCACACCTGACCCCTTCCCAGATGCTCCCTTTCATCAAAACTGTTCTGGACACAGTGCAGTTTCAGGCTTACCCTCCAGAACAGCGAGTCCAGGATATTCAGGCTATGATACAGATGTTTCAACCTCTTTCCTGGATTTCGATGAGCTTGCTGGGCCTCCTGCATCCTGCTTGTGGCACATGCCCGCTGGCAAATGCGGGCTTTGCAGTGGGACCTGAAGTTCCAGTGGGCATAGCATCAGTGGAATCTCTCTGTCATGGTCCAGATCTTGGAGGGCACTGCAAAAGATCTGCAGTGGTGGTTAATGAACTGCAATTGGTTTCAGTGGCGGACCCCTCTCCCTTCGTCAACCAGATGTCACAGTAGTGGCAGATTCGTCACAACTTGGCAGGGGCGGCCATCTGGGAGAAGTGGAGATCAGAGGCCTCTGCTCCTAAGCGGAATTTGGGCTCCACATCAACCTGTTGGAGCTCCAAGCGATCCGTCTGGCATTGAAAGCCTTTCTACCCTCCATCAAGTGAAGGCTCGTGCAAGTGTTCACGGACAACACCAGCGCCATGTGGTACTGCAACAAACAGGGTGGAGTGGGGTCATGGACCCTTTGTCAACAGGCCCTACGTCTCAGGGCATGGCTGAAATGCCAGGACATTTCTTTGGTGGTTCAACACCTGGCGAGATCTCTGAATGCCATGGCAGACAATCTCAGCCAAAGATGCCTACCAGATCGAAAGTCGTCCCCATCCGGAGGTGGTGCAATATCTCTTTCAGCAGTGGGGAGAACCTTGGTTAGATCTTTGCCACCACAGAGAACGCACAATGTCAGCACTTCTGCGCACAGGAGTTTCCAAGGCTGCTCTCGCTCGGAGACACTTCATCGCGAGTGGAGCTCCGGCCTCCTGAATGCCAGATCAGGGACGACCGGGCACAAGCCATCCTTGTGGCTCCGGACTGGGCTTGGAGTGTCTGGTATTCCGAGCGGTTGAGCATGGCCATCGGGCCTCCGATCAGGCAGCCCCTTCGGAAGGATCTTCTGTCGCAGCAGCAGGGGAGGGTTCGTCACCCAAACCTGACAAGACTCTCCATTCATGCGTGGAGATTGAGCGGAAACAGTTGACAGCTTTTGACTTTCCACCCGAAGTCTGTAATGTTATCTTGGCAACTAGGCGTCCCTCCACCAAGACTATACGCCAGCCATTGGAGCGAGTTTTTGTCATGGTGTACAGCCAAACAGGTTGACCCTTTTTCTGCATCCCTTTCCCAAGTTCTTTTGCTTATCCTTAACCGTGGCCCAGCAGGGCTCTACATTGGGCACGTTGAAGGGTTATTTATCTTGCCATCTCTGCCTTCCTGCGGCTGCCAGATCAGCCTTCCCTCTAGAAGCCCCCTACTGTAAATAGTTTCTGTATAGGTTTGCAACACTTATTTCCTCCAACTCCCTTCATTATGCCTTAATTGGGACCTTAACCTGGTTCTTACCTTTCTAATGTGTGCTCACTTTGATCTGCTTCAAACCTGCCCTCTTAGGCTTCTCACTATCTGGTGGAAATTGCGTCTTCCCGGAGGGTCAGTTAACTGCAGGCATTGTCATCTCAGCCTCCATACTTCTCCTCCTTCCCAGACAAACTGGTCCTCCGCATCCTTCTTGCTCCATGTAGGCCAGTCCATCACCTTGCCTACATTTGACGCTCTGCCTCATCCCTCTAAGGAAGGGAAGAGACTCCACTGCCCCTCGCCCCCCAAAAAAGAGCGTTGTCATTCTACCTTGGCCGCACTAAACCTTTCTGGGTGGATGATCAACTCTTCGTGGGATATGTCTGAGCCAAAACAGGGAAGGCCGTGCAGAAGCAAACCATCTCCTGATGGATTGTGCTCTGCATTAAGATCTGCTACGCATTGTCCAAGAAGCAACCCCCAGAGGATTTGCTTACTCATTCCAGCAGAGCAAAGTTACAACCACTGCTTTAGCAGGCAGAGTTCCGGTTCTAGACATCTGCCAGGCAGCAACGTGGGCCTCACTGCATACATTCATCAAGCACTGCTGCCTGGATAGTCTGGTCGTGTCTGGACTGGCACGTTAAGTCCTGCTGGACTTCCTAGTCTAAATCAAGTTTGCCGACCACCTCTGGAGAGGTATTGCTTGGGTATCTATTCTAAGGTAAGGAATCTGCAGCTAGAAGTCTCTTATCAGATGAACAAGTTACTTACCTTTAATAAGGTAGACACACTTATCTAGCCATAGCTTACTCACCGACTCACCCATCCTCTCTTATATGCAAATTGATTAATAGGTATTGGGCTACTCCTTCAGGGCTCTGGTTCCACACACCAGTGATCAGTATTCATGGCTCTGTGCTCCTTGTGTGGAGATTTTGCAAAAAGAAACTGACACTGGAATGGAGCCTATGAAGGCACTGCATGCGTCCGTTCCAGCGCGGACGATGCCACCTACTGGCGCGCAGGGTTACTGCTCACAAAATTTCCTGCTGGATCCAGCCTGTGATCAGTCTAAGGTAAATCTGCGGCTAGAAAGAATCTCTACCAGATAAGGCGTTACCGAAGGAAAATAACTTGTTTGACAGAAGGACACGGATCCGACTCCGATTGAGCCCCATGTGCTGAAACAGCAGCACAAGACCCAGCCCGTGCATCAACAACACCTTCGACTCCAACACTGAAAGCACCTTAGAAGCCCACTTCGGCTCCGAAAATGCCATTTACACCGAACGCTCCTTCGGCACCCGCGGGCCATAAGACTTTTTGGTGTCGAAGCGCGCTGCACCAATAGCCTCTTCCTCCACTGGATCCGAGTAAATCGAGCATCCCATTCTTCAGCATCTCCAATAGGAGTGCGGCGCCTGGCCAGAACAGATTTTCAGCCACTTACAGACGATAAAAATTGGTACCAAGCTTCCTCCAAAGATCCAGGACACTGTTTCTCACAAAAGGAGACTGTTGATTTGGGCCAGCACCCATCGCTCTCTGCAGTAGTGGAACAGCAACAGTTGCAAGGCTGGCTCTTTCTTGACCCAGTTCTGCAAGTGATCATCACGATGGACACTTCCCTCTCAGGGTGGGCAGCACATCTATATGACTTGACCTTTCATGGGATGTGGGCACCTCACCAAATGGATTTCCATCAACTACCTAGGGCTGCTGGCCGTCCAGTTAGCTCTCAAAGCTTTCTTCTGCCACTTACAACACAAGGAAAAGGCAATATAACTGCCATGCACTATCTCAAGAAACAAGGCGGCACACACTCGCAACAGCTGTCAGCGTTAGCACAGGACATTTGGCGGTGGACATGCCACCACAAGATCCATCTACTGGCGGAGTACCTACTGGTAATAGAAGATGATTTTGCAGGCCTGGTGAGCAGGATGCAGCAACAAGTTCACGAGTGGAAACTCCCGTACTTCCGTCATTGGAGGTTTCCCGACATAGACCTCTTCGTCAACGCCAAATGCCCAAGCTTCGTTTCAGGTTCCCACAGTCCATGGGCAATGCACTATGGATGAACTGGTCAAGGATATATGCCTGTGATTTTTTTCCTCTTCCATTCATGGCCCGGAAGCTTCGGCAAACGTCCCTCACTCTAATCCTGGTTCACCACCCTTCTCGACCTATCCCACAAGAAGCTGCCCAACCGGCCAAACCTAACCCAGAACCAGGGCACTATAAGGCACCCGAACCCTGGGCAGGTCAATGTTGCGATTTGATTCTGGGAGTTTGGCTACCTCAATCTGCCTCCTGAATGAATGTCCATCTTTAAAGAGGCCCACAGACCCACTATGTGCGCCTGCTACACAGTCAAATTGAAAAGGTTTGTCCATTACTGCCTTCCCAAACTTATTGACCCATTGAAACCAGTGGTCCAAGGCATAGTTTGTTACCTGTTTCATCTGCAGACCTCAGGCCTTGCCTACACATCTATCCATCTCCATTTAGCTGCAGTTGAAGCTTACCTTCAAAATAGAGACCATTCATCCTTGTTCAGAGTCCCAGACATCCACGCATTTATGGAGGGACTTAAACATGTTATTCCACCCAGGTTATCGCCAGGCCTTTTTGGAACCCCAATATTGTCCTAACTCGACTCATGGGCCCTCCTTTCGACCCCCTTCGTTTGTGCCCTCTCCAGTTCCTCTCTTGGAATGAGGCCTTCCTAGTTGGCATAAGATCTCTCAGTAGAGTGAATGAGCTTCAAGCTTCTACAGCTTTCTTCCAGATGAACAATGATAGTCATCCTAAGGACTAACCAAATGTTTCTACCTAAGGTGGTATCCTCCTTCCACCTTTAACTATTTTACTCCCAGTTTTCTTCTTACACCCAGACTCTGTGGCAGAGAGGGCTGATCACACACTATATGTCAAAGGAGCCCTTGTGAACTACATTGATAGGACAAAGCCCTTTCGCAAGAGACCACAACACACAGAAAGGCAATGCTGTCCACAAAGCTGGCCTAACCAGGTGGCGGGCCAAGTTCATTTAGACTCACTACACCAAAGCCAAGAGGCAATTGCCTGCCCCATCCAGGCCTCCCTCTACCTTCAAAAAGCAGGCCTCCATGGATTTCCTTGGTAAAATTCTCATACCGGACAGGTAAAGCAGTTTCTTCTCCCACACCATACACATTCACTAAGCACTACTGTGTGAATGTTTTAGCATGCCAACAAGTGAACTTTGGCCAAGCTGTCTTGCCACTTTTTCAGTCCTCTGCAACATTCTCCGGCTAGCCACCTCTTAGAGGAGTACTGCTTTACACTCTATGCAGAGCATGTGTATCTAAAGCTACGTATGCCACGTAAGGAAAATGTTACTCTGTGAGAATCTGTTTGTGGCATGTAATGCTGTAGATTCACATTCGACCACCCTCTTCCATAGAGTCCTCAGGTTGTTGCTAATTGCCTTTCTTTTTCTCGGTCATTCTCTTCTGCTTTTTCCATGCGCAAACTTCATCTAGTGCCCAGTCATAGAAGGAATCACGATGCCTCGTGACTCGAAAGAGTTCTTCGAAGTAAAACAAGTTGCACAAGTCTGAGACAGGAGTATGCACAGCACATGAATCTACAGCACTACATGCCACAAACAGATGCTTACAGTGTTACATTATCCTTTTGCGTCTTAAATTTGTATAAATTCACATGCAAACCCATACAGCCTCCACAAGCTAGTGCAACATTAAGACTCAAACACATACACAGTATGTCTATTAATGAGACAAAGCAAATAGAGAAATAGCATAGCGCGAAACACCCTGTAACTGCATATCGGTTTCATACAGGAACTAGCTTAAAATAACTGATCTGTACTGCTAATGACCCTTACACTTTTTACAAAGAAAAATACTTGAATAATGAAAAATGTCCTACCTATCGTAAAGGAAAGTTTCAATTCTATTAAGGACTCTGAGGCGAAGATTAGGCTTCAACTTTCTTCACTTTATTACATCCAGCAGCCATTAGAAGCTTAAACAAACAAAATTACATTTCCCATGAGGCCTAGGGAAATAGAAAATGTCCAACAGCAGCCAATTAGCAAGTGTGCATCCATTCAACTTCCCCCAAGGATGCTCTATCCTCCTCTTTCTTCCTACGAACACAGCTAGTAGGTGCTGTCTTCAGTCCTGTTTATTTGCCTCCGCTCCTGTAAAATAAAGGGAGCATTTTAACCATCCGAAGAACAACAAATCTCTAAGTGCATTCTTTCAAACAGAATATTCATAGTACAGGTGCAGATAGCGTCTTGCCAGAGACCACAAACTGATATTTATACTTTGAAAATATATTACTTACATGCTCAACGCAGGTACATCGGGAGGGATATCCCAATGCCAGGGTGGTCTAATCCTCGCCTCTGAGTACTTAATAGAATTGAAACTTTCCTTTACAATAGCTAGAAAAGTGTTCACTCTGTCAGGTACGTAGGAGAGGAGTAGGCTAGTTTAAAGTTTATCCACCACCAAAGAAGCCAGATTTATAACCGGCTTGAAGTAAAACCTTTTAAAGGTGGAGTCTGATTACTAATCCGCAGGATTTAGTATGTCCTCTAAATGAGCTCCCAATGTAAAGGCTTTAGAGGCCATCACCCCTCGTACTAAATGAGCTCCAAAGTGGAAATATCAATCCCTGCCTCCTGGATGGCCCAGCGGACCCATCGGGCGATAGGGGGATGACCCCGACCTGTGTGGATTTGTGAGCGCAATGAATAATTGCCTTTCACCCTGTGTGCGTATATCTTCAGTCATAGACTCATAGGCCTTGAGTGCTCTTACCACACACAATTGTGGAACATCCAGGGAGGAGGGATTTTGAGTTGCATTTCGTTCTTCTAGAAATGTGAAAAGTAACTCCCTCTGGAGTAAATACTCTACCTGTCAGATTCAGAGCTCTCACATTTGATACTCTGCAGCAGGAAATCGAGCACAGTAAGGTAGCCAGCTTGGCCGACATCTGGTTCCTAGAGAGGTACTTGTTAGAAGGCCAGGATTTAAACAAGTTCAAGACTGTATTCACGTCCAAATAAAGTAGAATATTGAGGTTCTGGGGACAAGAGTCTAATACCCCGAAAGTGTTTGCATACAAGGGGTTGTTCCCCCACCGGATGACCATCTAACGAAACATGTCCCGTCCATATAGCTGATCTAAACGTATTAATTGGCCTCTACTGCTAACAAGGCCAAAAAATTCAAAATGTGGACAAAATCTGCCCCCATTGGATCCACCTGTCGTTGATGACACCAACCCCACCATCTAGACCAGGCAGAGCAGTATCTCTTGTTGGTACTGTCTGCCCAGGCCTTTGTGAGTAAATAGGCAGCTTCCACTGAAAGTCCTGGAATCGTCCAGCGTTCCCTGGAATCCGCCACGCCATGAGGCGGAGCCAACCCGTGAGCAGCAGATGACGGGGATTCCTATGGGCATCCTAAAAATCTGGAAACCGGGGTGTAGGGATTGGAAAATCCCAGGAAAGTTCCATCAGAACCGGAAACTAGACTTGCGGCCTCCAAATTAGGGTAATCACCACTAAATCCACATGCTACCATCGCACCTGGGTGGATACTCTCATGACCATCACAAACTGAGGGAAAGTATCCCCTTTCTCCATGCTCCAATCCTGGAGGAATGCTTCTACACCCATTGCTCCGGGATCCGGATGCCAACTGCAATACCTCTCCAGTTGATTGTCCAGACGAGAGGCAAAGAGATTGTTTGAGAACGTGCCCCATCAACTCTGGAGTTCCAGAAATACTTGCGCATGGAGCTTCCAAAGACTTGAGTCTTGCCAGTGATGGTAGTGCCAATCTGCCACTTGGTTGGAGATTCCTGGGATATTTTCTGCCAACAACTAAATCTGGTTGGTCAAGCAGTATTCCCAGAAATTTCGGAGCCAAGTCCAACAGATTTTTAGATCTTAACCCGCCTAGATGATTGACATAGCGGACCGCTGCTTTATTGTCCATTTTGAGAAGTTCACAACATTGAGCCCTGTCCTTGGTGCAACATTTCACTGCAAACGACCCTGTCAGTAGCGCCTAGTAATTTATGTGTAGGGCCTGATCTGCAGAGGACCATTTTCCCCCTGTATAGAACTCCCTGCATCGAGCACCCCAACCCGAACCACTCGCGTCCGATTCTATTACGATGTCTGGTTGGGAACTGAAGATTGCGTGGCTGTACCATGCCTCCATTTGCGGGATCCTCCATTGGAACTGTTTCCACCTCCTTCAAAAGAGGAACAAATTGGGAGTACTCAAGACCCTTGCGCAGGTGAGAAATCTTGAGGCACTGAAGAGCGCGATAATGTAACAGGCCCAGAAAAATGGCCTGTATTGATGAGGAGAGAAGACTCACTATTCTGGTTAGGTGACGTAAAGAGATCATGGTCTTGGGAAGAGTATGTCGGAGCTCGTGCTTGATCTTGGAGAGCTTTCATGGGTAGCATTGATAGAGGCCACTATAAACCCCAGGAACTGAATTTTCTGTGAGGGGGGAAATAATTGACTTTGCTGATCAAGAATCCAAGAGACTCCAGTAAGTAGATGATCATCTGCAGATGGTCGGACACCCGTCGTTGACACTGTTTCAGAATATTGTCTAGGTAGACTATCAGTCGAACTCCTAAAGACCGTAGGTGCTCCACCACAGGCTTCATCACATTGGTAAAACTCTACAGAGCGGAAGACAGACCGAAAGGGAGGGATACAAATTCTAAAATCTGAGAGCTCCATTGAAACTGTAGGAAGCAAGCGCCTTTGAGGCAGGAAAATGGGGATTGTGAGATGCGCATCCCGGAAATCCTGCCTGACTATCCAGTCTTGGACCTGAAGGAGATCCGTGAGGTGAACCCCTTCCATCTTGAAGTGGCGGTATACCAGCCACTTGTTGAACTCACTCAGATTTATGACTGGGTGGTAACCCCCATCCCTTTTCTCTACCAGGAATACATTTCTGAGCCACCATGGGGGTGGAAGGAAGTTTGAACGATCGCCCTTTTCGATAACAGACTGACTACCTCTTCGTCCACCAAATTCATCTGATTTGCAGGGAACCACAGAGGTTTGGTACGGGAAAGTTGGAAAGGAGAGTCGTAGAACTCTTATTTGGAAACCTCGGATAGTCTGAAGAACCCAAGCATCTGTCATCAAGGTTGCTCAATTAAGGAGAAAAAAGCTAGTCTGCCCCCAATCTTGATTCCCTCTGGTTTCTCTACACTCACCTTGTGGGGTATTAAAGGACCCATTGCCTCTTCCCCTGGCGCCTGGGTACGACTTAGTTGGGTAGAAATTTCCAAGTTTGGCTTTAAGGCGGCTCCTAACGTTTTTGTCTAGTGGTTTCCGCAATCTAGCTGCTATGTAGGACGCCACCTAAGGGGCAGGGGTCCATTCCACCGATCGAGGATGCAACAGGTCATCTTGATTTAGCATATTTGAAACAGGGTCTTGGGCATTCAGATCTGTAGCGGGAGGGGCCACAAAAGGACGTCTTCTGAGTTCCCCATCTCCGTCAGAGGTTTGGAGGGAATCAACCAAATTGGTTGGGTCTGGAAAGTCGGGGCAAAAGAGGGAGCCCTGAAATTAAATGCAAGGGTTGAGAGTCCATAAACGCCATTTTCAGATGAGCAAACGCATCCATAGCTACACCTTTCTCCTCCTTGCGCTTGCGTTTGGACTCAGACTATGATGTGGAAGGCTGCCCTGAAGGTGAAGGGGCCTGGGGGCCCTGTAAGATCTCGCCTCTGCTCGAGGGGGTCATTGGCATTGGGCCTGGAGTTGATGTATTTTCTTCTCCAAGGGCGCCACCGCCTTAAATATTGACACGTCCATCACTTGGCACAAGTGATCGTCAATAGGGAGTTAAGTAGCCACCTCTTCATAATAGTCTTCCGAATCCTCCATTTTAGTAATCGCTCAGTAATCTGGAGGAAAAAAGGGGGTAACTGAATATAGAAGTCCCCTGTGTAATTAGAGGGGCTAAATCATGGCCTATCGACCTGGGACCAGTCCTCCCTTAATGATATTTAGGGAACTTTAACCTGCCTGGCCACGTCCCTGGTAAACAAATTTTAGCAAGTCTTACCCGTTAAAACGGGTTTTCCGCTCCAGGCAGTGGCTCTTAAAGAACTGGGGATTTACCCGACCAATACACAAATTGTACCGCCCCCGTCGGAGCTCGCGGTCGGACATGCTTCACCAAGCCTCCGCTATCGAGTGAATAATTCGCACACTGTGTGGGAGGTCAAGACCCGCTGAGTGCGTAAATTTCAAAACTCGGTTCCCCTGGTGGTCAGAAGACCGCACTGTCAAGAGCCTGACGCACACACACACACAGACGCGGCCACGAAGGAATGATACAGTTCCCGTGGCGTAATGAAAAAGAAACAAATTAGGCACAGCACATCGATTAAATGCGGGCACAATATTTTGGTATCTTTACAACAGTATATGCCTGCAAAGACTTTTTAACCCTACCCAGTAGAAGAGCAGAAAACACTTATCTTAAGCTACTGGAGCAGCGAAGAAAGAGGAGGATAGTGTCCTCGGGGATGTTGAATGGATGGACACTTGCTAATTGGCTGTTGGACATTTTCTATTTCCCTAGGCCTCATGGGAAATGTAGTTTTGTATGTTTAAGCTTCTAATGGCTGCTGGATGTAATAAAGTGAAGTTGAAGCCTAATCCTCGCCTCCGGTCCTGACAGAATTTCCATGCCATCTAACAATTTATGGCCGGCTGTGCTGCAAAGATCTTTTTACAGGTAAGTGACCAATTTCTTCAAATGTGGTATATAAATATACTAGTCACCAATTACCTACCTTTTAAACCTATCATCAGTATAATCTATCAATTATACTGAAGCATATACTGAAGATGTAGTTTAGGCTACATCGACCTAACCCCTACATTGCTAGGTAAGTATATAGTTTCTGTCACCTACAGCAGAAGGTAAATATAGGTGGAGCCTATGTCCATGTTCTAAATTAAAGTATGATGAAGGGCATTAAGTCACTTGAAACATGATGAACAAGCAAGGTCAGTGACCAGAAGCGGGCCGGAGCGGCTTTCTAACTACTTACAATGAAGGCGCTACTTTTAATCCTTTGTATCACTCATGAGGTACACCAGAACAGGGTATACCACTAAGAATATGCAGCATATTCTCCTGTTTTTCTACCACTGTGTGTAACTGAGTGCCAGTAGGCAGATTTTACTATATATTTTTAGCATGAGTAATATATA
Source organism: Calotriton arnoldi (assembly GCA_963921515.1). Classification (NCBI taxonomy): domain Eukaryota; kingdom Metazoa; phylum Chordata; class Amphibia; order Caudata; family Salamandridae; genus Calotriton; species Calotriton arnoldi. Next base: position 180,652 of record CAWUFW010017199.1, read on the forward strand.
TTCACATTTTTGTGCATATTTCCACCATAATGTTGTTAATGTCAGAAAGGGCAACGCGTTCTAGTTTCTCAGTTTACAGTATATCTGCTACATGATGCAGGTATTTGGTAGGTTCAGGTTGTGTTATTTAATCCTCCCCAGAGTTGAAAGTATGATAGACCTCATGTTTTTTCATGGATTGGTGTTGCTTAGTGCCCTCCTGTATGATTAAATCTACATGCAGTTTATCAATGCAGTTCAGGCTGTCTTGCCATAGATGAAACCCAGTACACCCCCAGCCATAAAAGAAGTTAGTGTAGCACTACCACCACGTATCTTGCTGTATACGTATCTGATCGTGCAATTGTTTTTTCCATGTATGAAAAGCTGTTTAAAATGTGAAAACTCAATCATCTCAGAGACAAACTTCAAGGTGAAGTGCTTCTCTCATCGCTGTTTGTTTTTCTCCACAGGCTGAATCTGAATGTACATTAGATGAAGAGACCTGTATACCACCAGATGAAATACAGGCATTTTTGGAAAACCACCAGACCTTTTACATCAATCGACAACTGTACCGACAGCGCCTGAAGGATAAATTTAACAAATACTGCCGCTCAAATGACCACAGAAGGCCCATTTGTAGTAGCCGGTTGGCAACAGCCGGGGCAAATTAAAACTAAAAAAATACATAAACTAGCTCTGTCATTCTTTGAAACACTCATTCTGACTACTGCGCTTTCTCTCCCACTTTTTTCACACCCATCAAACTACTCCGCTGTGACAAAACCTTTTTCTTAAAATGAAATGTGATTTCTTTAATTTAATCCTTTCTTCATTTGTCGTTTTTTATGTTTTGGAAAATGGTGGAGGTTAAATCCTTTAATTTTGATCTACGGGCTTGTATGTAGTAGTTCAGATAACATTGCAAGCCTGCCTTATGTTTAAATCATCCCTCTTTCTTCATTCACTGTTCCTCTTACTGTGAGATTTACAAAGAAAAGAACTTTAGTGGCAAAGGTTATATTGTACGTATAATTCTGTACAGAAATGACAATGAGCTAAATATAAGATTTTACAAAAGTAGACATCCATTGTAAAAATGTATGGATGTAATATGTAAAGCGCAATGTGCAAAATTAAAAATAAAGAATATTTATTAATATGCAGAGTAAAAGATGGCTTACATGCTCCTGCTTTTATATACTTCAATATTGAGGGGAAAGATTTGCAGGGTACATTAGATGCAGGTTTCATTTTCTCTCTACATAGCAATGTGTATGAGTTCGTTTTTGTGAGGTGTGTTCTTTTTCAACGTAAATCACAGCAGTTCACTTGAGTACCCTGTAAGCTTGGATAAGTTGGTATTATATCGCAAATCACATGGTTGCCTTATGGATTACTTATTTCTAGTCAAAACGTGAGGCAGCTTAACACATTTCTGGCTATTTAATTTTCTAATGGGTACTCCTAACCATAGATTCTAAATTTAAGAATATCCTAAGGTGGGGGCGTGGCCAAGTAAGATGGCCGACAGAACGCGTCCTTGAGCTGGTCCCCGCCAGCCCTTTGCTATCTGTGACTAAAACCCCCTATAAATATCTCCTCCCATGGGGGCGACGTTGCTGATCCAGTGGGGGGGGAGGTTGGTGGGTGTCGACCTACTGTCTCATAGGGCCCGTGCCATGGAGAGGGAGCGAACTGCGATGGGCCCACGCGCGGCCACAAGGCTGCTGGAGTATCGTCGATCCAGGGCCAGGCCTGCTTGACGAGGTCTGCCTTGACCAGATCTGCTGGGCTGCTACGAGACCCGAGCCCTATTGGGGAAGGAGTACCTGTAGGGGGGTGCACACTGCACGACTTGTCCTGAACCGGCGGGGCCGGAGTTCGGCGCTGAGCATTGAGCCTGCCTGGGAACGCCCTCTGAATCACCGGCCACGGTCCATCCTCTGGCGCTGGGGGCTGCCCCGGCAATGGGGTGAGATGACGGAGGGAGCTCCTTATCCTGCACTGATGTGAAGGCGGTAGGTGCGGCCTACTGCAGAGGCCAGTGAGCCAGATTCTAGAGGGCCCCTGAGAAACTGCTACGGAGGCCCGCACAAGTATCTGTGGGCAGACAGACTGACTAAGGGCATGGACACTTACTTAACCCCTTCCTGCTGCCTGCAGTGCTGGGGGAGAGGCCCGCTTGTGCGCGGCCTGCGGCGCCTCAGAACTCTCCTGTCGCTAATGTTTAGTGGTTGCCTGCTAAGGCGAGGGGCCCGGTGGTCGGTAGCAGTTGATCCTCCTCGCAGTGGACACAAAAGTAATGTTGGGGGCCTCCCTGCATGCAGGAGGTGCGGTACGTCATCGGGGAGGCCCCGCGGCAGTGGGGAGTGCTTGGTACCCCTCATACTGGCCTGGGCCTTGTGACTGGGGTCGGGGTGCTCTACAATGGACTGAAGTGGCCCGTCTCATCCTACCATTTGGACTGGAGTCTTGAGGGTCCCCGGACTGACAGTGAAGAGTGGCGAGGGCCCAGCGGGGCTTCTGTGTGGGTAGCAGTCCAACGCCATTACGAGACCCAGCGGCGGGGCACCAGAAGCTTATCTGCGCACGTGGGACTGTGTGCGGGGGACTTGAATCTATAGCATACAGAATTTGGTGAAGGTGACGGCCTCTGTGTGCAGCAGTGCTCCCTGCTAATCCATTTGACTGGGTTTGTCTCTGTCCTCTCTCCTTATGGGGAAGGGAAAACCGCCTGGGCCCTTTCAGGTTGTTACTATTAAACAATTTGCCACCCAGCGGCGAACGCGACACGGGAGCTCACAAAGTGATGCAGGGAGGGCCCGTCCCCAGAAGAGCCTTCCCGGGCTGATAATTTAACGGCCTTCCAGGGCTCCCGAGCGGCCTTCAAAGGGAAAATAGAATCTGTCTTTTTGGAGGTGAATCTCCTGCGCACTGATCTGTGAAAGGTGTTTGACAACATCCATGCAGTGGAGGCTTACATCGTTGACCTGTAGTCCGAAGTGCCTAACCTAAAGAAACAGTTGGCCATCCTTACATCAAAAACACGGATCCAGGAGGCGAAGGCTGAAGACGCAGAGCGGAGATCCTGATGAAACAATATCCGCCTCTTTGGGTTCCCTGAGTACGCTGAGGGGGGCGAGGCGGAGAGGTTTGTGGAGATATGGATCCAAGACACACTGAAACCCACAGGTCTGTCTCTGCATTTTGCAGTTGAGAGGGCTTATTGTGCCCTAGCTGCCCCCGAGACTGGGGGCCCTCTCATGTGCTATCATAGCGGCCATCCTGAACTACAGGGACAAGTTTTGCCTCCTCCGGGTGGATCGCAAATCAGATATTTTGAGAACCACAGAATCTCCCTTTTCCTGCACAATCCACAGAAAGTGCAAACTCAGTGCAAATCTTTCCTGGAGGCAAAGAAGAAAAAGAGGGTAATGGCCTCCGATATATGCTCTTGTACCCCTCCAGGATTAAAGTAATTTCGGAGAGCAATTCACACTTTTTTGACACGGCTGAAGATGTCTGAAGACGTGGGAAAAGGTGTGTTCAGGAAGGTGGGGCCATGCTCCCTGGGGGCTGCTGTCATATGGTTTCCACTAATCAGTAGGAACTGCGCATTTGTGGGACTGATTCCATGCACCCCCGCAGGGTATGTTGTCCATGGTACCAGCTGGCTTACAGTGTCACCATTAGCCCACCTAAGCTAGACAGGGAGCGATCAGTTCTGTCTGCTGAACATGAGAATCCTTTTTCCTCTAGAACCTTTGTGACAGACGTAGAACCTTTCGCTCAGACACTTGTGCCCTCTTCCTCTCAGAGAAATATACAAAGAATACACAAAGGGACGTTTTTCAATATTTGAGCCGAAGTGATTCATATGTGCTGCAATGATCAATAGAAGCAGACAAAAGTTATGAGGTTCAAGACAGTGAACAAAATGAAGAGGTCCGCTATCTTGCTGAGACAACTTGTGTATGAATTACATACATATTCATATACAGTATTATAACAGTTTAGCGTACTCCCACAATGCAAATCCTAACCTAAATGTCTAAGGTGTAAATGTATGGTGTTAGACTTGGCTTTTTCAGCGGGTTTACCCCCAGACTTCTTCGCCTCCTGTTTTTGACCCTGTTTTTGTTGGTTTTAGAACTCTGGTCACTTTACCACTGCTAAACACACAAGATGATGGACGGAATGCTGCACATTGGCAAACATTCACCCCCAGTCACAGATCTGGGTTTAATCCATCGTTATTTTGCTTCACCACGCCACCCCAGTTCAGACATAGCCATATGCAAATCAGTCTTGACCCTGTGCCTCATGGGAACAGTCCAGACCGAACTGCCAAGCCATGTCTTCCCTGGACCGGAATCAAGCATCCTAGGACCGGTTTCAGGCTATCAGCCTTCATCAGCCAGGATAGCTTGACTCCAGTGGCGTAGTGAGCACGGGACCCACGTCTGGGCATACCCTTCCCACATAGGGCGAAATGCAAAACACACAAGATGATGGACGGAATGCTGCACATTGGCAAACATTCACCCCCAGTCACAGATCTGGGTTTAATCCATCGTTATTTTGCTTCACCACGCCACCCCAGTTCAGACATAGCCATATGCAAATCAGTCTTGACCCTGTGCCTCATGGGAACAGTCCAGACCGAACTGCCAAGCCATGTCTTCCCTGGACCGGAATCAAGCATCCTAGGACCGGTTTCAGGCTATCAGCCTTCATCAGCCAGGATAGCTTGACTCCAGTGGCGTAGTGAGCACGGGACCCACGTCTGGGCATACCCTTCCCACATAGGGCGAAATGCAAAACACACAAGATGATGGACGGAATGGCATGGTGAGCAAAAAAAACGATGGATTTAGGCCCAGATCTCTGTACTGGGGTGAATGTATGACATTGTTCTGCATTCTGTCCATCAACTGTTGTTTTTGCATTTGTCACCCCGAGTGGGACGGGTATGCCCAGACGTGGGTCCCGTGCTCTCCATGCCACTGGAATCAAGCTATCCTGGCTGAAGAGGGTGAAACCCCGAAACCGGTCCTAGGATGCTTGTTTCCAGTCCAGGGAGGACCTGGCTTGGCAGTTCGGGCTGGACTGTTCCCATGAGGCACAGGGTCAAGACTGATTTGCATATGGCTGGGTTCAAACTGGAATGGCATGGTGAGCAAAAAAACGATGGATTTAGGCCCAGATCTCTGTACTGGGGTGAATGTATGACATTGTTCTGCATTCTGTCCATCAACTGTTGTTTTTGCACTTTACCACTGCTATTCAGTGCTAAAGTGCATATGCTCTCTGTGTAAATTGTATTATGGATTGGTGTTTCCTTGATTGGCATATTTTATTTACTTGTAAGTCCCTAGTAAAGTGCACTGAGAGTGCCAGGGCCTGTAAATCAAATGCTACTAGTGGGCCTGCAGCACTGATTGTGCCACCCACAAAAGTAGCCCTGTAAAGGTATCTCAGACCTGCCGCTGCAGTGTCTGCGCGCAGCTTGTAACTGCCATGTCGACCTGGCAAGTGCATCCACTTGCCAGGCCCTAATCGTCCTTTTTCTTACATGTAAGTCACCCCTAAGGTAGGCCCAATGTACCCCTGTGGGCAGGGTGCTGTGTATGTTAAAGGTAGGACATGTACTGGTAGTGAATTAGTGTATTTAGTTTTTCACTATGGAAAGGCTATCCTATAGGATAAAATGGGAGTTTATTGATAACATCTTATAAATATAACTTTTCATTGGGACAAGATTGGAAGGTAAAGGTTAGTTAGTATGCCTGGACTCAGGGATGTAAAAATGCATCTTTTAGTAAAGATGATTTTTATGTCCTGTGTCTGAAAATACCACTTTTAGAAACAATATATATTTTCTTGCTTAGCCATTCTGTGTACCTCTACTGGGTTTGTGGATTGACTGGCTTTGGAATGACAGTGGCTGGGGATGTGTATTCTCTTCAGACAGCCCCAGTGGGGGTCGAGGTGTGCCCTGCCTTTCCTGGATGAGTCGGGGCTGGGCTGAATAGATCTGGGCTGCATTTAGAGTAGTGGGAGGAGATTTCCTTGCATCTGAATGGGCGTGGTCTCTGTAGACCATGCTGTCTCCACCTCCTGCTGGGAAGCTGGACCAGAGAAGACTGAACTGGTTTTGGCTGAGCACAGAGCCTCTCTGCACCAAGAGGACAAAGGAATTTGCTGTATAAATATTGGGGGGCAGACCCCAGTATTTCAGATTACTGCTGAACTAAGGAACCTGCCAGGAAGAAGAGCTGGAAAAGCGGTGAGGAGGTACTGTCACTGTGCTGCGTGCTCTGCTGTGTTGGCCTGCTGCTTGCTGCTTCTGTCTTGGGCAGGGAAAGGACTGAAATGTACTTTCATCATCCTGATGTTAGAGTTTTCTCCAAGGACTTGAAGTAGAGCTTGCCTCCTGTTGGAAGTCTCAGGGAGATAAAAGACTTCAGAGAACTCCTTTGGACCAAGAAGAAGAGCTGGAGAAGCTGTGAGGAGGAACCACCACTTTGCTGAGTGCTTTGCTATGTTGGCCTGCAGTGGCTGCTTCTGTCTTGGGCAGTGAAAGGACTAGACTGAACTTTCTGCAACTTCTTTGTGTGTTTCTCCAAGGGCTTGAGGTAGAGCTTGCCCCCTGGTCAAGAAGTCTCAGGAACAGCAAAAACTTCAACTTCATCTGCTACCAGCACTGGGGACTGTGTTTCGTGCTGCAACAGAAGAAAAAGCAACCTGACGCCGCTGCTGACTCCGTGTCCTGAAGTCACCACAGAGGGCACGCCGCACCGCAACCCTGGTCTCACCGACGACGACACCGGACTCTGCCACTGAGCTGCTGCTTGCACCGCAACCTGTGGGCACCGCACTCCGCACCACCTCGCTTCGCGCCGCCGCCCTGGTATCACCGATGACGCCGCTCCACGCTGACGACAACTCCTCTGCTTGCACCGTGGTTCGGGTTAGCCGCTTGTCAGTTACATGACACACTGCCCTCATCTCGCACCGCAGCCTTGGCCTGCCGGCGCCATCGACTCCAGTTCATCAGCCGACGAAATTGCTTCCGCAACGACCACGCTGCTGCTTGCACCGTGACCTGCCAGCACCGCGACGAGCTCTGCATCACTTCACACCACAGCCCTGGTCTCACCGCCACCACTGCACGACTGTCACCGAGCCGCTGCCTGCACTGCGACTTGAGTGCACCGCTGCACTTCGCACCGCAGCCCTAACGCCAGCTCTCCCGACTTCAACCGAGGGTAGTTCGATCTGCAACACGTGTGACTGCAAGGGCCCGATGACTCCTGCATCGACCTCCGGAACCGACGCCTGCCGATGCCCTGCATTTCTAAAAGGTACTGTTTTTGCGGGTCTTTCCGACACCGTAGCTGGCCCGTGATGCCACGGTCAGCCATAACGGTTTGGATTTGTTGTTCACGATGCCGTGATAGCCCCGGACGGAGCTATCAACTTTAAGGAAATGTATGTTCGAGGCATGTGAGCTGTAGATCACATGCTTTGCATACTCCTGCCATCTAGTGTTGGGTCCGGATGTTTGCAAGTTGTTTTTCTTCGAAGAAGTCTTTCCAGTCACCAGGTAAGGTGACTCCTCCTTTCGGTGATAGTGCGCATGGGCATCAACTCTATTGTTTTTTTCCACCATCTGGTTCGGATGTGTATTGCTGCGCTCCAGTTCGAAACTGTTCTTCGGGTTCCTCTCGGTGCGCAACCCACTCTACACGTGTGGGTATTGTTTCAAACGTGTATCCCACTTCTCCACATATCATATCGGTCGAGGAAAATCTCTATTTCGATCGGAAAACTCCGGGAAGGCCGTTGGGCGTAACCGCGTCGGTCCACCTTGCAGTCGATGGAACGGACTCCATTCAAATTCTGTCCTCTGTGCCACCCGAAGTATCCGCGCACCGACTCACACGAAGTGTGCAACTTGTGCTTATCTCCGGAGCACAACGAACAGGACTGCGACGCGTGCAGATCTTTTCGATCGAAGAAAACACTCCGCGATCGTCTGGCTCGACGTTGTGAAATGCAAAGCCAAAACAACAAACACACGCTGGACATCTTCGGTGAAGGATCCGAGCAAGAAGAATTCGATGCACAAGGGGCAGAAGAAGAACAGGAAGAACTTGTGTCCTTTCCGGAATCGGACTCCGAGATGGAAGACAACATACCACAAGGTCAACGTCCATGAGTACCGAACACCCATTGCCCCAAAATCCAACTCAGACCAAGCAAAAGGCTTTGGTTCCACCCCCGCCTTCGGGCCACAGTCGGCACTGAGAAGGTGTTTCTGACGCCCGCCTTCCGGCTTGGCTCCAAAACACGTTGTTAAGCCTTCCGGCTCGGGATCGAGTCGGCCAAAGTCAGGCACCAACCCGAACCCTTCAGGCTCGAAGCCGAAAACTGCTTTGGAGCCAAAACCCTTGACACCAAAATCAAAGACGGCTTCGGAACCGAAGTCTTCAGCGCCGAAAAGTCGTTCTACCCCGGCACCAAAGTCCTCGGTGCCGAAACCGAAATATGTTCCTCCGAAGCTGCAGGTTCCTATTTTCGAAGTTCCACCACCTAAATCAGACCCAAAACAAAAGGAACTTTATATTAATCCTGATACAGGACATGTTCTTACTAAACTGCCTTAGAAGCACAAACCTGAGTCGGAGGACACACATTATCACATTCCTTTGAAGAGGAAGAATGTCTTTACTAATCCCTCTCCTCCTCCTCTTCCACCACATTCCCCTACACCACCTTCCCCACCATTAGAACATTTACTTATTACACCAACTAACTCTCCACCACCACAACCTGATGATGATGATGGTGGGAATGATATTTTACCTGTAGATCCCTGAAAAGACTACAACACTGATTCACCCACAGGCAATGACCCAGACCTATACCCTGCAAAGCCTTCCCCTCTTGACGACAATGTAGGCTATCTAGAATTACTTGCTAGAGCTGCAAAATATCATGGGGTACAATTACACAAGGAATCCCTAGAGGAAGATTTCTTTTTTTAAATGCTCCGTAACACACAAAGGTCTAGTCGGACTCTTCCTATGCTCAAAGGCATGATGAATCCTGCAGATGATATATTCAAAGACCCTTTTCGTGCTCGTTTTCTCACCCCCAGAATAGACAAAAAATATAAGCCTGCTCCGTCTGATCCAGCTTTTATTAAAGGACAGTTACCACTTGACTCTGGTCGTCTCTGATGCCCATAAACGGGCCAATTCACAAACTTCGGGGAATGCTCCCCCCCCCCCTCCAGACAGTCAAAATTGTTAGACGCCTCTGGTAAAAGAGTAGCCGCCCAAGCAGCGAATCATTTGCGCATTGCCAACACCCAGGCCCTACTAGCCAGGTATGATAGAGCACACTAGGTCGAAATGGAGCAATTGCTCCAATATCTCCCAGATGAGCACAAGGATAAAGCTCAAGATTTAGTGCAAGAAGGAAAGCTCATCTCCAATTCCTCTTTTAGGTGTGCTTTAGACGCTGCTGACACCGCAGCTAGAGAGATCAACACTAGTGTGTTACGGAGGAGGCACGCATCGTTGAGGATTTCTGTTTTTTATTTTTTAAAACATTTTGAGTTTATAAAGATTAATACAAAGTTTCCAAGCGATTATGGACACATAAAACATCCACCGAGTATCTCCAAGGGAATTTACAGTCCATATCTTAAAGAGTAGTGTAGGATCATCTTCTATGAACAACAACTGCGTCGAACAAAGCTTAACTCTGTGCCTGATCACATACATTCTAGTAGGATTTCTGGTTTTAAACCTGAAGTCCAACAATCCGTTTTAAATACTCCATTTGACAAAGCGCATCTCTTCGGGCCCGAAGTAGCTTAGTCATTAGAGAAAATGAAGAAAGATACAGAAGTGGCTAAGTCAATGGGAGCATTACAGTCTCCTAATTGTGGCTCCTTTCGTCGCTACTTCTATTGTGGGGGGTCCAAGACCACGTCCTCAAACAATACAGCTGCCTCCTACAAAGGCAACAATCAATCCTCCTCCTCAAGAGGCTTCTTTAGAGGAGGATACAGAGGTAACAGCAAAGGTTCCACACCATGTAATTCCCCCTCCCCTAACGAGCAGCGACTTGCATACACTTCCCCCCTACATTTAACACCTGTTGGGGGACGTCTTCTACAATTCCTCCCCATTCGGCAATCCATAATCACAGACAAATGGGTGTTAGGAATTATCCAATATGGTTATTGCCTGAAACTTACCAACAATCCTCCAAACATTCCACCCCGCTCTCACAAAATGTCACCCGAACATTTACACCTGCTCAAATAGGAAGTCCAGTCTCTCTTGCTAAAAGGAGCCATAGAGCCTGTAACGTTACAATATCAAGGGTCAGGCGTGTACTCCCTGTATTTTCTAATTCCCAAAAAGGACGGCTCCTTGAGACCTATTCTGGACCTCCGAGAACTAAATCACTACATACTGTCAGAGCATTTCCATACGGTGATACTTCAACAAGTGTTCCCACTTCTCCACAGGACGACTTTGTCTACTCTAGACCTAAAGGACGGATATTTCCACATTCCAATTCACCCCGCCCATCACAAATATCTCAGATTCATGATAGCGGGTCATCCTTACCAATTCAAAGTACTATCGTTTGGAGTCACCACTGCTCCCAGGGTATTTACTAAATGCCTGGCAGTAGTCGCAGCTCATCGCAGAAGACAGCACATCCATGTCTTCCCATACCTGGACGACTGGTTCATCAAAGCCACCACTTACCAAAAGTGTCTCCAACACACTCAAGCCACGATTCACTTATTACACCAACTAGGGTTTACAGTGAACGCGTTGAAGTCTCATCTACAGCCTTCCCACACACAAACCTATCTGGGAGCCACCATAGACACTCAAAGAGCTCTAGCCTCTCCCAATGCAGCAAGAATTCAGTATTCAGTCCCTTCTCACTCAGTTTCAGCCCAGCCAATCATTACCAGCAAGAGTATTCATGCAACTGTAAGGAATGATGGCATCTTGCATCGTAATTATTCCCCACGCAAGACTTCACATCTGTTCCCTTCAAGAATGCTTAGCAAGTTAGTGGAACTAGTCGCAGGTTCAGTTGACCGATTTAGTGTTGGCAGGTGGCCGCACTTATCTGTCTGCAATGGTGGAATCCACAAAATGTATCCATAGGGCGGCCTTTCATCAACCCTGTTCCACAGACAGTGCTAACAGCAGATGCATCGCTCACAGGTTGGGGTGCTCGCCTACACAATCACACAATCCAAGGGTTGTGGAGTCTAAAGTGCAAGAGTCTCAATATAAATCACCTAGAGCTACTAGCAATGTTTCTAGCGCTTGGAGCTTTTCAAATTCACCTCATAGGCAAACCTGTCCTAGTCCGTACAGACAACATGACAGCTATGTATTATATACAGAAACAAGGGGGAACACACTCTCTCCAACTGTCACGCCTAGCACAAGCCATTTGGAAATGGGCTATACACCACAAGATTTATCTCCTGGCAGAATATCTTCCAGGAGTAAACAATCAGATTGCAGACACAGACCGCAAATCCACGAGTGAGAACTTCACCCCCAAATTCTCCTCCCCTACTTTCAGGAATGGGGATTTCCTCACATAGACCTGTTCGACACAGCTCAAAACGCAAAATGCCCAAGCTTTGCCTCCAGGTTCCCACACCCGCTCTCCAAAGGCAATGCCCTATGGATGATTTTTGCCTACGCTTTTCCGCCTCTCCCGCTCGTTCCGTTGGTAGTTCGGAAGCTCAGACAAATTCTTATAGCGCCCACATGGGCACGTCAACCTTGGTTCACCACCCTGCTGGAGCTCTCAGTAGTTCCACACCAATCTGTCATCAGCGGGCGATGGGCCAGGCGGTCACCGGGCCCACAAAGAACGTTGAAACCCCGACAAGCTCGTAAAGACCGACTTCTGGAGGTAACCCCTTATGCGCCAAAAGACAATGGCAGACCTCGGAGACGCAGTGGCTGCTCATTAGACTCCTCTCTCGGCGGGCTCCCGCACTCCATCTTTCCGATCATCCTGACCCAGACACAGAGGCTGAAACCAGAGACACTACCTCCGGAGAGGAGGAGGACGAGGGACCCTCTCTGCACCCATTGGTGGCCGAAATAGTGGCAATGGAACAAGACGCAGCAACGGATGCTTTGGCCTCACAGGGGGAACCACCGGATTCGCATTCGTGAGCAGGGGCTTGCGAGGTTGACCGTGGAAACAGACAAACTCCGGAGTATGCATGTTGGACACCCCCTACCCCCCTCCTTTTTAGGTCTCGGCCTGCACCAGCGCTTGCGCTGGTCTGGCCGAGAGTTTTAGTAAGCGGGTTTTGGAAGTGCAAACACTGGCTTTCGGCTGGCTACCAGCTTGAGTTCACGATGGCGTGCACGCGCAGCTGGCATCTGGGTTTCCTATCTCTTCCTCATTTCCTCGTCATGGCTCATTAACTCTCTGGACTCTGATGTTTCAATCGTAGCAGCAGCTCACATTACCAACTGAGGGCCCTGGACTACAGTCACATGAAAAACAACAGCGATTTTCTTTGAAATGCAAGCTTTTTTTTGTCTAGCTAGAAATATTGCTTCGGTGGGTTGATTTCACCTTATATCGCTATTTGTTTTATATTGGGAGTCAGCCTAATTACCAGTATTTTTGTGTCTCACTGTTTTTAAAAAAAAATATTTATTCACGCAAAGCACAAAGCTATATTTAAGGTTACTTTTTCCGTATCACTTCTTCACTCTATTTAAACTCCACACCCCCCACTCTTATTGTCTCTCTCCTTCTCTCTCTCCCCTCTCTAATTCTCTCTCTGCTTAATTAACTCTCCCCTCTCTATCTTTTTTAGCCTTTCATTCTCTCACCCCTTTATCTGTTTCTTTCAAACTCCTTCATTCACTCTCTCTCCCCTTCTTTCTCTCTATCCCGCTCCACTCTTTATTCTATGTACACCCTTTCTCTCTCTTTCTCTCTCACCACCCTCTCTAATTGGGCATTATATCTTCACTCTATCTCTCACTCGGCAACACCACAGCATCACTCAGCGCAACCACAGCATCAATCAGAGCCAGCACAGCAACACTCAGCACCAACACAACATCTCTCAACGCCATCACAGCATTACTCAACGCCATCACAGCATCACTCAACGCCATCACAGCATCACTCAACGCCATCACAGCATCACTCAACGCCATCACAGCATCACTCAACGCCATCACAGCATCACTCAACGCCATCACAGCATCACTCAACGCCATCACAGCATCACTCAACGCCATCACAGCATCACTCAACGCCATCACAGCATCACTCAACGCCATCACAGCATCACTCAACGCCATCACAGCATCACTCAACGCCATCACAGCATCACTCAACGCCATCACAGCATCACTCAGCGCAACCACAGCATCACTCAGCGTAACCACAGCATCACTCAGCACAACCACAGCATCACTCAGCACAACCACAGCATCACTTAGCGCCACAACAGCATCACTCAGCACCACCATAGCTTTACTCAGCGACACCACATCACTCAGGGCCAACACTGCATCACTCAGCACCACCACAGCATCGCTCAGCACCACCACAGCATCGCTCAGCGCCACCACAGCATCGCTCAGCGCCACCACAGCATCGCTCAGCGCCACCACAGCATCGCTCAGCGCCACCACAGCATCGCTCAGCGCCACCACTGCATCGCTCAGCGCCGCCACAGCATCGCTCAGCGCCGCCACAGCATCGCTCAGCGCCGCCACAGCATCGCTCAGCGCCGCCACAGCATCGCTCAGCGCCGCCACAGCATCGCTCAGCGCCGCCACAGCATCGCTCAGCGCCGCCACAGCATCGCTCAGCGCCGCCACAGCATCGCTCAGCGCCGCCACAGCATCGCTCAGCGCCGCCACAGCATCGCTCAGCGCCGCCAAGACAATCACTCAGCACCACAGCAGTATCACTCAGCACCACAGCAGTATCACTCAGCACCACAGCAGTATCACTCAGCACCACAGCAGTATCACTCAGCACCACAGCAGTATCACTCAGCAACACCTGAGTATCATTCAGCAGCACCTCAGCATCGTCTCCGCAACAGTTACCACCACTACCACCTCCGCATCACTCAGCACCACCTCAGCCTGCTCTCGGAATCTGGCATCTGTTGATTCTCCCCTAGCGTCTGGCCGCTGCTAGTGTTATAATACAGGTACTAGTTCCCAACCTTCACCCTCCGATTGTTTATGCCCCCTCAAAAAAAAAAGCTTTAACAAACAACCATTGCCAGCATTGCAAGAACAAAAGAAAACTGAGGACATTTTTTATTGTAAATACTTTTTTTAATATGGTCGTTCAGTTTTACATAATGCCTTCTTGGTCATATATAAAGTAACAAAAATGCTTCTGACACTTTTTTATTATAACTTTTCAGCATGCCGCACAGCAGCCACACTTATCTACAGCACAGCTTGAAGACATTGGCAAAGTCAATAGCTCTGGCTAAACACTTATAAGGCCCCAAAGGCGAGACCTATTGGCTATGCCAATGCTTGTTTTTCTTTGCTGCTCCATCTGCTGCAACCTGCGTAATGTTAGAAGACCTTCACTGTCTCGCAGACGAGAGACCTGGAGTGGCTATGGACTTGGGCTCTCTGTAGCACTTCCTTTCCATTTCCTTCTCATTCTTCTGGTTTTTTCTTTATCTGTATTCTCCTTCTTTCTTGACACAGATTTCTTTTGTTTGGCTATCCACTGTTAGGGGAGGCTTTCTCTCAGAGACCTTTGGGAACGCTACGAGAGTTGGAACTTGTGGCGTAGGTTGGGTTTGGGAGGGCGATAGACCTCCACCACCCTAAGGCTCATCCTCGAGCCACTGGAGGGGGATGCGACATCGGGGAGGAGGGAGGTGGGGTGGGGGGTTGAGAATGGGAGGGTTTCAACAGTTCTTATTGTTTTGTTTTATTTTGTTATGTTTCATTGCACAGCAGTCACACACTCATAACAGCGTGCGCAATCACCTACTTCCCCCACTCTGTGCATAACATAACCATCCATGCTCATGGGTCCAGTGATTGACCATAGGCGCCCCGGGAACGAGCTGGAGATTGGCCCCTGCACGGTACTCAGCTGGAACGTGAACGGTCTAGGGGATAAAATTAAGAGAGGGTTGTTGTCTTCATACGTAAAGCGGGTTCACCCAGATGTGGTCTTACTACAGGAGACCCACCTTAAGGGCACAAAACGCGGGTTCCTGGCGAGGGGAGCCTATACAGTCCTAGCACATGCGAGGTACACCTCTGGTTCTCGGGGTGTGGCCATCCTGATTAAAAAGTCCCCCCCTACAAGGTAACATGTACATGGACGGACCCTCAGGGAACATACGTGGGAGTGACAACACATGGGGGAGACGGAAGGTCACTATATTGTGTCAGTCTATGCCCCTCCAAATCTACAGGCAAGGACCCTCCATGGGGTGACTGATATCTTACTGGAGACACCAGGTACGCTACACATTATAGGGGGCGATTTCAATGATGTAATGTCCGTTCCTACAGACCGCTCTGGGGACCACGCTGACCCACCCCCGACTACGCAGCTGGCTCGACTGATAGACACCCTTGGTTTGGTGGACGTATGGCGACAATTACACCCAGACACAAGACAGTACTCATACTATTCTGGGGCGCACAGGGTTCACTCACGACTGGACTAAGTCTTTCTCCCAAGAGGTGTTTTTGGTACCATCTACGAGGCGGAGTATCTGGCCCGTGGAATCTCTGATCACTCACCCCTGCTTGTTAAGGGAGGAGGGAGGCCCCGGGCGGGACAAGGGAATTGGAGGCTATCGGTTTGGGACCTGCAGAACAAAGAGGTGTTACAGGGACTCCGGGCTGACACGAAAGTATATTTTGCCGAAAATCTGGGCTCGGTACAGTCGGGCGTTCTATTGTGGGAGGCCTATAAGACGGTGCTCCGCGATAAGGCCCAAAATCGAATAGCTTGGGAAAAGCGGAAGGCACAAGAGGAGCTAACCACTCTGGAAAGCCAAATTCTGGCACTTGAGCACCGCTATCTCACAGGCAAAGACCCACAGGTCCTCCAACAATTGACAGACCCGTAACAGCACTACAGGGCCCTGTCTACAGAGGAGGCTAAAACACAGGCACAAGCGACCCTTCATAGGCTATACGATGTGGGAGATAAGTCTGGCAAACTCTTGGCCTGGCTTAGCCGCAAGGAAGCGGAAGCCCGGTGGGTAGAAAGAGTAGTAGATCACCAGGGGGAATTGCAGACGGGAGATGCACAAATAGTAGACGTTCGCTTCCTATTTCCAGAATTTTATAAGGCACGGGAGCTGGGTACCCCGGCGGAGATTTTAGCATACCTGAACACTATCCAGACCCCGAGCCTGGACGATGATGAAAGGGAGGGACTGGAATCGGACATAACGGTGGACGAACTTAAAGACACGATAACTAAATTACGTCCTGGGAAATCCCCAGGCCCGAACGGACTCCCAGCTGAATTTTATAAGAAAGGAGCAGACCTTCTGGTCGTGCATCTCTTGGCACTGTTCCGAGACACGGCTCAGGACGGTGTCCTACCTTTAGACCTCAGAATGGCCACGATTATCCCCATCTATAAACCGGGGAAACCCAATCGCCCAATCTCCCTCCTCAACATAGAGGTCAAACTCCTGGCGACTATATTAGCTCACCGTCTCCGCCAAGTCATCACGGCCCTGGTGCATCGAGACCAGACAGGTTTCCTACCAGATCGGGCGACCAGACAAAACTTGCGGAGGACCCACAATTGGCTCATGGAGGTGCAGGATCGTGACGATCCCCACATGCTCCTCTCCTTAGATGCTGAAAAAGCGTTTGACGCTGTGCACTGGCCTTTTTTAGAGGCTACGCTAGGTAAGTTTGGAGTTGGCCCCAAGTTCCGACGATGGATTGGCCTCCTCTATGAGGACCCCCGAGCTCGGGTTAAAGTGAATGGACTACTGTCTGATGACTTCCCTATCAGACGGGGAACCTGGCAGGGATGCCCGTTGTTCCCCCTACTTTTCGCCCTCACAATAGAAATAGTGGCGTGCGAGATTCGACAGAAAAGGGAGATACGGGGGTTCCAAATTACACCGACGGACGCGGGGAAAGAAAAGATTTCACTCTATGCAGACGATATCTTGTTATATGTTACCCGACCGGATGACACAATCCCCGCCTTGTTTGAGCTTATCGGCAACTATGGGTCCTTTTCGGGCTATGCCATAAATTGGCATAAATCGGTCATATATAGCCCAAGAGCCAGGGAGGTTTGGCCTTCTCTTCCTGGGGCCCTTCAGGTAGCGCAGACGGGATTTACGTATTTGGGGATTTACCTCACCACAGACAGACACCGCTCATATCAAAACAATATCCAGCAGGTCATAACGAACTTTGCAGCTGACGCGCTGAGGTGGAAAGCACTCCCCCTCACGATCCTCGGTCGGGCTGCAATGTTCAAAATGATCACCTTGCCCCGTTTCCTATATGCCCTCCAAAATGAGTATTTCCCCCTCTCCAGGCAGACATTCCGGGTGATGGACGCGGAATTGCGTTCCCTGCTGTGGCTCGGGAGGCAATCAAGGATTGCCCTAAGCACGCTACAGCGGAACCAATATAATGGAGGGATATCCTTGCCAGACATCGAGGCCTATTACTGGGCGGAACATTTGACACCGGTGAACGAATGGATCCACACTTCGGCTGATCACCCCACCTATAGGCTGGAGAGAGACACCATGGCGCAGCGTTCATGCTTATATTTCCTGTATAGGGGGCGAGGTAGGGGTCGCCTACTCCTGGCCACACAAGTGACATTGGAAGTCTGGGACAGAGCGACTAAGGTAATGGGCTGGGCACGCAAGCCAACAAAGCAGACACCGATCCGGCACTGCACCTGGCTGAAGGAGCTCCACAAACTTAGGGGCTTTGGGGGGTTGGGATGCCATCGGCATCTCCAATAAAGGCGACGTAGTGGCTAAGGGAGAACTCAAAAATTTTAGGACACTAGCAACGGAGTTTGGTTTACACAATACCCAAATCTTTAAATATGCGCAGCTGAGACATGCATGGACAGCCGAAAGCACGCTCTCCTCTCCCTTGCCGGACTATGCCCCGCTAGAGGGACGCCTATTGCAGGAACAGATAACCCACAAGGCAGTCTCTAACATACAGGATCCTGAATAATAACATGCCAGATAGACTGGGGAAGCTGAGGGAAACATGGGAACAGAACCTGGCCGCGCTAGAAACAGTAGACTGGGAGGCGGCCCTGATGCACCACAGGGAAGTGGTGATTAAATCTCGCCTTCGACTCATCCAATATAAGATATTGCACAGGGTGTATTACGATAGGGCCCGACTCCATCGCATGGGCCGATCCAGCGAACCGCATTGCCTGCGTTGCAGACAGCCACAGGGGGACTTTTATCATACTATCTGGGACTGCCCCGTTATCCACACATACTGGGTACACGTACTGGGAGAATGGAGTAAAGTACTGGATGAAACATTACCCCTAGATCCCAAATTTGTACTATTGGGCATACCCGGAGATGTTGATCTGGGCCGCCCGCAGCTTATCTTTGCACTGCTGGCATTGGTGGTAGCGAAACGCGACGTGGCCCGCACCTGGGGGGCGATGCTGCCTCCCCAGCTAGGGGAGTGGAAGAGGGGAATGGACATGTATATGGCGGCAGAAAGAGTTGCATACAAAGCGAGAGGGTGCCTGCGGAAGTTCCATAAGGTGTGGGGGAAATGGAGAAAATATTATGGAATGGATGGAGGGCTGGGAGCCGACTAGCCAACCACGACTTTCGGACCAGATCGTGGTTCTGATGGGGGGGCCACTGGGCCTGTCTCTTAGGCTCCCGGGGAAGACGAGAAAGATGGGGAAGACCCGGCTAGAATTGATACTTGCGAGGAGACCACAGGTCTCCCCGGCCCGCAGAGGGGAGGAGGTAACATGTCCTCTGATGTGGATTGTATGTACTTGTCTTGGCATGACTGTGATCAAATGTGACATGCTTATTGTTTTGTATTGGTTGAAAATGCAAATAAAAATATTTTTTTTAAAACAATGGAGTCGATGCCCATGCGCACTATCACCGAAAGGAGGAGTCACTTTACCTCGTGACTGGAAAGACTTCTTCGAAGAAAAACAACTTGCAAACATCCGGACCCAACACTATATGGCAGGAGTATGCAAAGCATGTGAATCTACAGCTCTACATGCCAAGAACAGATACTTACTGGGTAAGTAACATTATCCTTTAAGTCTATTTTTGATTATTAAGAATTCTGAGAACTGTATGGTGGACTTTTATCATTTTTGGTTTTGTTTGCACAGATAAATTTGGTTATTTTTCTAAAACTGGTGTGGTGTCCTTTTGTAGTGTTTTCACTGTATTACTGTTGGTTATGTGCAAATGCTTTACACACTGCCTCTGAGATGAGCCTGACTGCTCATGCCAAGGTATCAAGGGGGTGAGCAGGGGTTATCTTAGGAGTGTAACTCCCTTATCCTGAATAGGAAGAAGGGTCCCTACTTGGACAAAGGTACCTACCTCTGCCAACTAGAGACTCCCCATTTCTAACATATGGTCTGCAAAGAGCCCTCCTTTAGGATGTTCTAACCCCTTCACGTGGTGGGTCAGAATGTAGGAACCCATCTTGGTCACAAACTGTACACCCCTCCCGGAGATGTCAGGCAGCTGCTGGGCGAGAGCTTCAGCATGCAGGGACCCCTCAGCCGAAGTGTCTCCTCTTGGTATACTTGGGAAGCAAAAGGTTATATATAGAAGAAGGCATCCTTGCCTTGGGCCGAGATTGTGATCATGCTGCCATTGTTTGTATTCTACTGGTAGCTGTGTCGCCATATGGACGTAATAACAAACACATTTGTATAACACACGTTGTAGTGTAGTTCCTATTTCCCTAATAGGCTCTGCGCATTGGAATAATATACCCTATAGGCTTGACATAGGACTGAGGTCGGTATGTCCCTATCGAGTATATTAAACTTAATTACTTTTGTGCCAGCTAGCTCAGAGGCCACTAGAAACTCCTGGAGAACAAGAAGGGAGTAGTTTCTGGCAACCGCATAAACATGACTACTTTGTTTCCCTTTAGAATCGGAACACGTCTCAGAATCGTGGAAACAATAGATACCAGTTTCACTCAGTCAATCGTGCATGCTTAGTTTCCATAGAGTTACACAGAAAGAAAAGACGGGCGTTTCAATAAAGAGGTTTTATTGAACAGTCTTGTTTCTCGTGTAAGAGATATGTGCTGTTATGATCACAAGACAGTATGCAAGATAAATAATGTACAGCGTAAGCAGTAGAAATAAATAATACTGCGCTAGCATTATCTTTTAGCATATATTCCCGTACATAAATAACATGAGCTAAAAATGCGAGTACTCATACGATGCGTCTCTAAGCTAGTTCTACCCCAATGTACCTAACCTAACCTAGTCTAGGTGTAGGGAAAGGTAAGAAGTAGGTGGAGTATTCTTTAATATGGTATACTAAGAGTATGTTAAGTCTAGAATGCCAAGAGTCCCTCTAGGTTCTAGTCAGCTCCATACCTTGAGAATGAGAGAGGTGGGAATCTCCTGCCGGATCTGGAACTCTAACACACCGCGAAGGGAGTCAGAACACTGGAAGCTGGATTCCTCTGCGAGCAGGAACGACAGCGTCTTCTCAGTGCATCAGGCCGGGATACGGGCTCCTCTTTAGTCGAGGTCTCCTCTTACTTGCTTGGGCAAGGGAAGGTATATTTATACCTGGTAGGTGTCTTGGAATGTTAGCATTGACGTGAAGTCGGACAGAGGAAGACGTCAGGAATGAACCCTTAAGGTATAACGGTTCATACATAATAGATGAGTTCTTGGAGAAATCAATAATCCTGTGCTAGGGGAACTCCAGAGAGCTTAAGGGTCTGGTTTCTAAGAACTCGTTGTGACGTTAGGGTGGACGGATGTCTGTGACCATGCCTGTATTTGGAGTGCACGGCTAATGCCTAAATAAGGACTGGGATTCTATGTCTATATAAGGGCAATGCGAATTGTGCCTATATAAGGACATGTCTCAGGAAAACCTATATACGGACACCTAAAGCGGAATACAACACCCACTCCACTTTCGAATGAACGATAATTCTAAATGCTAAACATTAAATGCTAAACATTAAATTGAGTACCACATGTTGCTAAAAACCTTTCTAAAAGCATATTAAAAGATGTTTAAAATAAACTGTTGAATGCAATAGGTACTGTACATTTAAAGCATCGTTTTCATTCTAAGCATATAATTGAAATAAATGCAACATGAATGAATAAACAAATATATGCATATGATGAAATGGTTGACAAGTTTTCAAAAATCAAAGCCATTGCATATCATGGTATGTTAGACAAGGTGACAATGTGTCCCTGGAAGAGTTCAAAGAAGTCCGTTTTATAAGACTAGTTCTACTGTAAGCAGATTGTTTTGCCATGTATTTTCAAAAATTAAAAGGAAAAAGTTCAATTCTGGGAAAAGTTCCAAGTTTGGAAAATATGAAGGCCAAATTTCATTCCTTCCCTGGTACACTGTGAGCCGAATCAAAGTCAGTGTATGGGTCTGGCGTAAACATGAGATCATCTATTTCCGTAGCCAAAATATCGTCCACCGAAGTTGGTGACATTTGGAACACCTCGTTCAGAAGGTTAATTGCACAGAGATGAGAAACAACGCCTTCAGCAGAAGATGCAATGTTCGCGTCCGTTGTTACCTGTGTGCCTGTTGATCCATCTCGTACCTCAGCAGCTGCAGGAAGCGTCTGTGAGATCTCAATGAATGCCGTCATCAGGATTGGTAGCCTCTGGGGACAACACAGAGCATGGGCCGTTATCGGGTCCAGCAGAGTATCGACATCCGTTGGCATGACTGATGGGAGTGTTAGACAGGTGTCTAGCACGCATTCTTCACCGCAAAGCAGGCAGCGTAGAACAGGTAAGATGCAATCTTGCCAGATTGGTCTGAATGACAGGAACCACGTTGTATTAAGTTCCCGTAGACGAGGCATGCCCAAAAGCTGTACTATTCGCTCCCGGCACTTTCGTTCTAGGAGAGCTTTCTCCACATCGCTCGGAGTGATGTTGGCGAATAGGCTTGCCATAGCGTAGTAGTAGGAATAGAAATAGGATTCCTGCAACAAGTGCTAGAATTAACGGCCCATCACCAAACACCGAATGCGCGAAGTTTGAGATGATTCCGAGGACAGCCTGGAAAGGTGCTAATAGTCCGGAACAGATGGTCTTAAATACATGTACAATTCCGCTCGTATCAGACATGTTAAAGATACGTCCCATCATTTCTACGAAATGTATAGGGCAGTTTGTATGAATTAAAGCCTGTATCTCAGCCGAAGTCCTCGCAACTTGTAAATCGTAGATTTCTTTGGTCGAGGTCAGAGGCACCGTTTGTTGTATAAGCATGGCTTTCATTCTGCTTAAAGTATCAAATCGTATAAAAGAAACATTCAACGAAGGCCACAAAGGCGACTCCCTGACTGTGTCTATTGGGGGGAACAATACTTGCATACAGCAAGTGACCCTGGAGTCCACAGTTACTAGATATGGGATGCCTGGCAACATGCCACAGCAACTCTGATCATTCAACATGAGGTAACTCCCGTTAGAAAGTTGGCCAAACGTTGGATTAATCACAGTAGCTGGTGTACTCTGCTGGTGGCAGGACAAATTTGCCACAGAACCATTACAAGCCCCGTGTAAAGAGATGTCCTGACATATGAGCGAACCGCTTAGTGCATTTTCACAGTGTGTACCGCTTAGAAGCACTTGACGATCCCCACTCCAACATCTATATGTGTAAGGTAAATTCCAGGATGTCTTAATGTATTCTTTACCCAACCTTTCATATTTGCCTGCTTGCATTTGTTTGAGGCAATACTGAAACTGAAAAGTAGTGACAGGCAGAGTGATTTTGCCATGAATAAGCCATTCTGTAGCTGGTTTTTCTGCCACTGTGAATGGTAATCTCTCCAGTTTTTCAATGCTCAGCACTGTATACTTCGCTCCTCTTTGTGCCAGTTCGATCTGTTTATCAGTTAGATTGTATTCTGCAAACAGAGCCGACGTGTTGATAAAACGCCAAGGCACATAGCCCGCACGCAAAGATTGCAGCGTCCAGCTTAATAACACAATAGAACGTAACTGAGATTGGCCTTGTTGTAACATGGCTAAATCTTGTTCCAGTATGTCAATAGCAGAGGATACAATGTTGTCCAATGAATAAATTCTGGATGACAAAGTTGTTAACCCGTCGACCACAGTGAGAGTTTTCTCTAAGTTAATACGATCAAGTTCATGTATTCGTTCTGCGGCCTCTGCCTGTGAAACCTTCCATGCTTCATTATAAGCAGCATAGATGCCGGCATATATGAAACGTTTTTGACGCGGTTTTCTTGGTTCAAGCAAGAATTCCCTAAGGTCTGCGGCTTCTTTAAGTAAAGATAAGTGTTGTTTCACATCCTTAAGTGTAGATTTTTGTAGCCAATCGAGGCATAATTTTCCTACACTGTATGTTGTTACTACCCCCGGATGTTGTCTTTGGACGTATCATGGGTCTGGCCTATGAATAGTAAACCCCTGTGTTTTATTCAGGAATCTTTCTTGACAGATGTTTGTGTCTGTGGGCCAGATCAACCATTTTCTCCAATCAGGATTTGTTCTGTTGATTTGTAGTATTGTGTCAACTGTAACCGCTGCCTGTGTATTGTTATTACTGGCAGGTGTTGGTACAGAAGGTGTTTTCATGTCTTTGATCTTGGCTAAACCAAGGCAAGACGTTTGTTGCACAGTGTCATTCAAAAACATTATTTGATTAGGGATGATACATGCTCTAAACAAAGCTTCTATCCCCTGCACTTGCCAATCTTTAGTACCCCAGACAGATTTTGTGTCTATTGTGTCTTTCCACAAGTCGAAACCATGTCTAGACAGTTGGGCAATAAATGCTGCAGAGTAAATCTGTTTTGTATTAGTTAACATAATTTTCAGTCCTGTTTTGTTTACATTTTTATAGTAAAATGTTTCTGGATCAGATGTATTGTATCCTGAAAAATATGGAAACTTTTTAGCAAACGTTTTTGAGCTACCTTTTGGTGGTGTAGGACAATGCTCCCATTGGTTAAACATAAACACATTTCTAGGTGTTGCAGATTTATGCAAGAAATGATGACCATAGTGGTTATAGCAATACAGCTGTTCATAGTCTGATGAACCCTCTAAATATTCATTATTAGAAAATGCAGCAGACCTTTCTAGATCAAACATCATATCATTCACAGTTTCAAAGTCCCAATCATCAGAATAGGTACTGGATGAAATAAAATCACTTAGTGAAATTTTAAATAAATGTGGAATGTTCAAAAGTTCCATAGGGCTGAAGATATCGAAATCTGTTTTGTCC
Source organism: Calotriton arnoldi (assembly GCA_963921515.1). Lineage (NCBI taxonomy): Eukaryota > Metazoa > Chordata > Amphibia > Caudata > Salamandridae > Calotriton > Calotriton arnoldi. The sequence goes on from CAWUFW010017199.1 coordinate 205,226, forward strand.
CACACTATACCATCCTGTATAGGAACGGCTGTGATGTTCACTGCTGACAAGTCTCTTGCTTCACGATGGGATGATTTGTGTGGTTTTAAAAGTAAGTTCACATCTTTACTTTCAATGTCCAAATGGATGTATCTGCCATTTACAAGCACGCTCATAGTCATAACCAAAGCTAGCCAAGGCAGAAAGAAAAATATTCCAGAAATAATCCATAGTTCAATCCATGGTGAAACCAGATAAGTCTTTCTCAGGAAATGAAAAAAGTCTTGTACTTGTTGTTTAAAAGTTTTTGATGCTGGCGACGTTTCAGGCTCACTCAGATCCTCAGAAAACGTATCAAAGTTAATGAAATAGCCAGAAGCAGTTCTGTCAATTGTTGGAATTGCATCCGGATTTGTCAATCGCTGGAACCAGTTGATCACTTGTTACATTGGTGTAGACAGGTGTATTTGGACGAACTGTTACTTGAGTTTCAAGAGGGATGAGTTCCATAGCATTGTTGCTTAGCCCTTCATCTGTTACTGCTGAATTCTCGATGGTTATCAGTCTTTCAGTCTGAACCTCTTGGATAGTAGCGAGAGGAGTGCGTCTGCTACTAGGTCAGAGTCCACAAGGCCTACTATTTAGTATTGGCCACATACTGTGGTTTGATGAGGTCGATTGACACAAATCTTTTCCAGCAAGGGGCGGCAGAAGTACTGTTCTTGTTCCGTGTATGGCTAGGACAGGTACTGGTTGTCTGTAAAAAGGTCCAAATTCCTTCTTGTCCGCAATCTTCTCTCTGACTAGATCCCCAACTTTTGGAATCCAGACAGGCCTTGCTGGGACTGCCGGTTTTCCCCAGTGGTGGTTGGCTTCAGGAACACGTTGCTTTGTTTCGATCTTAGTTCATTTAGATCCTGTAAAACAGCCAAACAATCTTTGATATCAAAGGGTTTATTTTCCACCACTGTGCCTTTACATTCGAGATCAGGAACCCACATTCTTGTCCCAAATAGGACCTCATATGGAGTGACCCCCCCTAGAGAACTTCTTGGCAAATTATTTAATGAGCGTTGGACCCCATAAAGATGTTTGACCCACCCATCACCCGAACCTAATACCCTAGCTGTTATAGACTGCTTTATGTCCCGGTATTTCCTTTCCACAACAGAATTTCCCTCAGGATGAAACAGAGAAGAGTACCGCAATGCAACGCCCAGACTGGCCATGGCTTCTTTGTAAGCCCGAGAGCTAAACGCAGGGCCCTGGTCAGAATGTAGCGTGCCTATTGCGTATGTGCCGATAAAGACTCGCACATCTTTTATAACCGTTCGAGCGTCAGCCGAGCGCTGAGGCCATATCCATAGGAACCTAGAGCATGAATCCACTGCGACCATTATATATTTATAGTTACCGTCCCTTTGCAAGGGACCGCAGTGGTCCAGGTAAACACAAGCTAATGGCTTGTCTGAAATTAACAGGGGTGTCTGCGCAGGACGTTTCACTGTGGAAACTTTCATCTGTTGGCATATTTCACATTCCAAAACATAGTTTTTGGTCTGTTTCCTAATGCAAGGCCACCAATATCTTTGTTTCAGTAAAGATACTGTTGCAGAAATACCTGCATGGGCAGAGGCTATCCCTTCATGTGCTGCTAGGATTAGTCCTAATCTACGTTCCTTGTTTGGAATTACCCTATCCCCCACTCCATGGATTCGAGCAAAAGGAACGTTGTTCGCATCAATTACATAAGAGTACTTGAGTGAAAACTTTTTTGGTTACGCTGCACCACTGCCTTTGCTTGTAGCATTGACAGCCAACAATATCTCACTGTCTATTCTCATTTTTGAACGAGTGATCGCAGCTACGGAAGCCGTCTGAACAGCCCCCTTTGTGGCTTCATCAGCCAATGAATTCCCTGCAACATGAACGCCATTACGTTGATGACTCAGCGTGTGTATCACGTGAGCCTTTGGTAGTTCGTTTTTTAACTGAACTACTTGTTCCCAAAGCGTTTTATGCTTTATTGTGCCACCTTTTGCATCTTTGAACCCATTTTCAAGCCAATTTTGTATATATTCATTATACGACTGCACACAGTAGAAAGAATCGCACACTATTAGTGTGGGGAATTCTGCGATCTGTATTTTCAAGTGCCAGTTTGAATGCTTGTAGTTCAGCTCGCTGAGCTGTACAATCTCCTAGAGATTGAGTTTTAGTGACCATTGGTCTGCAGTTACCATCGTGCATGCGACCTTTAACGATTGCGCACGCTGCACTGTCAGCTTGCTTACTCCCTGTAGCGGGTTGTGCGGATCAGTCAGTGTAAATTATAAATTCATACTGTTCGAGAGGCAGAATTTTAGTGGGCAGAGGACATTCATGTTCATATTGCAGGAACGCTTGTGTTTTTAAATCAGGATCAAAAACATATTCAACATCTGTTGCAGCAAGAGAATTAACCCATTGTATCCATCTAGGATGTAATGCTGTAGCATTTGGAATGCTCGCTTTAGTTACCGCCTCTAAGGCCGTTACTGGGGTTACGACAATAATGCGTTTCCCTTGGGCTAGAGCTCTTTCATTTGCTACAGCGGTTTGAACTGCTGTCAGTATTTTTTCAGTTGAAGTGAAGCGCATTTCTGCTTGTGTATACAAATGTGATTTGTATGCTATTGGTACCTTTTACCCTCATTAAATGTTAAGTAGGTGAATCCGCATTGGCTCGAAATTATTCGGATCACTAAATTGCGTTGACTTACGCGTGTTTGTAAGTGATTTGTTGCTAACATGTTAGCTTGGAGTGAACGCAAGATTTCTGTGTTCATGTGTCCAATTTTTGATTGAAAAATCAGGTTTGATTAATGCGTAGAGGTTTAACCCTTTCTGCGTAATTTAGAATGCAAGTTCTTCCAAAATTTAGGAAACCCAGGATGGATTGTAAATTTTTCAGCGTTTTTGGAGGTTGGAGCAGCGCACACCTTTCTAAAAAGTTGGCTGCCAAGCTTTTGCCTTCACTTGAAAGCTCATATCCTAGAAAAAGGACATTGAGATGGGCAATTCTGGATTTTTTAGAGTTGAACTTATAGCCCTCGGAGGCGAAGCCCAATATAATGGTGCGTACCCTGTTCAAGTGCCTATCCAGGTCATCGTCTGTCAGATAGATGTCATCGACATATGACAATGCCTCATTATCATAAATTTGTAGTAACTGTTACCCTCGCTGAGAATAACCCCGGGCTGTTCTTGAACCCTTGTGGGAGTCAACAAAATTGACGCTGGGTCCCCATTATTGAGAAAGCTGTTAAGTACCTGCTTCCAGGTGCTATGTTTTGACAAAAGAAACCATTTGAGATATCCAATGTGGTTTTATATTTTTTACACACAATGTTATTCATTAATGCTGTACTATGTGCATTTTGCACTGCAAATGTTTTTGAACAAGTGTTCGTGTCTGTAATCCAAAACTAGACGATATGTATTGTCTGGTTTGGATACAGGAAACAAAGGATTGTTCATTGAGGAGGTGCATGTTTCAATCACCCCTTGGTATTCAAGTTGATCTAAGATCTCCCTGACCTGTTTTTTTAGCTTCTTGCTTTATTGGGTACTGCCTTTGTGCAGTAGGTTCATTTTTTAGATGTATTTTGTGGTGAGGTGAGTCCTCATCCCATCCTACATGATTTTTGTATAATGCTGGGGCCTGGGCAACTGCCCATTTCCTGGCATAAGTATATTTTAGGTGAATTGGAATATGGTTGGAGAAGGCAGGCATAATAATGTCTTCACCATGTGGGCACTCCCCGACAAATTGTGGTGGCCAGTCTTTTTTCTGCTAGAAGTATATCATAACCCCTTGAAAGTTTCTCCCAAAAGAGTGTTTTCACCTTTCTTGGTATGTCTCCCTCCATTCGGAGTGTTATTTCATATAACTTTTGTGGAGTACTAACCCTGGTGTCTACAGTCTCAACTGTGATGTACTCATTCAAGTCCACTATCTCCAGAAGTTCCTTCAGGTTCTGGCGAGCTATTGTGACTTCTGCCGCACTGTCCAGCATTGTCTGAGCCCATTCTCCGTTCTTGAGTTGTGTTCTCAGTATCCTCGGCATGTCTGATCTTCAGACCTGCTACCTTCTTTTCGAGAATTGAGGTTTTGATTTATTTTTCGGAACGGGTTTGTCGTCTTTCGATTTCACGCGTTCTTCTCTATGTTCTGACCGTCCTCTTCTTTCTGATGTCTGTGACGATATCTGAAAGGTACGAGAGGAACGTGTATCAGTATCTTGATAAAAAAGCAGTATCCTTTGGACCAGATTATATCATCCAAACATCAATCACTCTATGCATTTCATACAACCTGATTTTTGACTACCTATTCAGCCTCGTTCACACTACAAAAGATTAAGCCATATATCACTGAAGGATAATAAGAACACAGAAGAACTAGGTATTGTTCGATTTATCCAATACTCGTTGGTCACAGCCCCTTTCACAGATTGTGTGCTTTACTAGGCGTCGACGCGTTTCGATGGATGTATTATACCACCATCTTTATCAAGAAGAAGGTTTTTTCGGCGTTCCCTGTATCGTGCATGTGCCCTGAACATATATCCTGACCTCAGGGACCCTAATTATAAAAGGGAACTGAGGAGGACGACACAATAATACATTGGTTTTTTTGGGGAACAAGCCAATCAGGCCCCGTGTGAAAAGAATTTACAGTTGCAATATACACCGCTGTGCAGAAGAAGCAGTGTCCGTTTAAGCTCTGGAGTGGAACACTATACGCTTAGACCAAACAATACCAATACATTTGTATTGGCCGAACTAGGGAACCTTAAGTGCTCTCTGGATACAGCAGAGGATACTTCGTTTCGACAGGTTTTTGGAAGTATCTTGCCCAGTATATCTGGAGCGATTTTCTTCGCCTATATGAGGTGTTTTTAATTCATCACATTCAAGTTTTATGCAAATGAGTCAGAACTTTTTTCTTGATAAAGATGGTGGTATAATACATCCATCGAAATGCGTCGACGCCTAGTAAAGCACACAATCTGTGAAAGGGGCTGTGACCAACGAGTATTGGATAAATCGAACAATACCTAGTTCCATGCCCTTGCCATTGTTATCCGGATGTGTACCACGTAAATGACATATTGTGCTAGTCTGTGTAATGTACTCTCTTTCTTTTTATTTGTTTATATCTCTTTAGTTTAGAGTGTGTGATTAAACTTTGTGATTATAGTTAGGGCCTATGTGATTAATAATGATATAAATTGTGTTCAATATTTATTCACAAATTTTTTAAACCAGACTGTTTTTTAAAGGTTTTTAATGAATAAATCGATTTATACTTTTGTATAATCTTTTGTGTTCTGATTATCCTTCAGTGATATATGGCTTAATCTTTTGTAGTGTGAACGAGGCTGAATAGGTAGTCAAAAATCAGGTTGTATGAAATGCATAGAGTGATTGATGTTTGGATGATATAATCAGGTCCAAAGGATACTGCTTTTTTATCACTGTTTAGTGCCCTATTCCTTTGGTCTTAAGGGGCTCCTCTTTGTCTTGATAATCAGTATCTTGATACCTGTCAGGCTTTTTTAAATTATTCCTATTCCTGAGGTTATACCTCCTTTCAGAGGGCTCCTTTTGAGGAGACCTACCTCTGGATTGAGAACGTTTCTCGTTTGAATTTTGTTTATTAGTTTCCCACTTCTTTTTAGAAGATGTAGGAGTTTGTTTAATAGAGTCCTTCTCAGGACTTTCAGATAGTTTTGGCTTCAATGGTCTTCCACCCGAACTATCTCTGCCTAATTCTGCATACGATTGTTCTATTATTCTGGGTAGTTCTGTTTGATGTTCTGTAACATCAAATTCCCTTAATCGTTGGCGGATCGCCACTGCTGCTGCCTCTCCTTTAATATTAGATAATATTATTGTTGAGACCTGGTCGAAGTTTTTCAGTAATTTCATACCTAAATTCAGAGCAGGCTCTGCCCCGTATTAGTTTTGAATTTGTTTCAGGACATCTGGTATTACTGCAATTGACGGAACACCATGTGTTTTAGTATAGATGGCAGCAAAGACTGAACCCAGAGTGGTGCAGTCTTCCAGTTGTGGTGTGATCCCCATTGGTAAACAGATTGTTAGGATTCTGTGTTTCTCATACGGGCTAGTATTAGGAAATACTGCCTCGATTTGAGTAATCTTTTGAGCTATCCAGAATGGAATTTGCTCACGTTTTGTGGGCATTTTACCCATGACTGCGTATAAAGTCTGTGGTGTAATTTTTAGTGTATTCCCCTGTTGAGGGGTTTGATTTGGAATGGTCAATGGTGGTTGGACTGTGAAAGTCCGCATGACATATTGGACTAATTGTCTGTACATTTTTATTAACTGTGTAAGTTGAGTAAGTAATTCCTCGTCTGACATTATATCGAGGTCAGGATGAGGAGTGTAGCCGGCTAGAATCGGCCATGTTGCTCCTGGTCTACCTAGTGGACCGAGCCTGGTAATGTTTCTGTGATGTTTTAGGGCACCTTTAAACCAGAGCTGATGCTCCTGGTATGTTAGTGGAATTTCAATATCCTCGAAAGGAATATATTCCTCTGGTGGTTCATCTTCTTTGTAGAAGTGAAACAATTTTGTTACTGTATTTGATTCAGGGAATACTATCCATGAATAGAATACCTCTGTCTGAAAGGATTTGTGTGCCTCTATCACGAAAACTGCTCTACCTCCTCTTGGTGGTAGGCCGTGTTTTATAAGTTTTAGAGTGATGGCTCTTCTTAAGTCTGGATGGATGTCTATAACACCCTCCTCGGTTTCATTTAAACCTGTAAAGTTAAAAGCTGCTATGACTGGGTCAGCCGCAGCTACACCATTCCCGGTGTTATTGTCCCCGTGTATGGACATTTTGTTTTTTGTAAAATGTAGGACAAGTTTCAAGGAAACAAAAGATAAAGTGCACAATATTTTGGAACACTGTATCCTTCAACGTTGAACAAACCAAACAACTAATATATAGGGTTTTTTGTCCTATTTAGTTTTGGCGGATATTTAACCCTACCCACTCCTGACGTCTTATGGAGTATGTGAGTAGGGGTCTCTGGGAAAAGCACGACTGAGTTACTCAGTATCTAGCGTTAAATTACTGCCTTACCAAACGTTTGGGCGCCATGTAGTGTAGTTCCTATTTCCCTAATAGGCTCTGCGCATTGGAATAATATACCCTATAGATTCGACATAGGACTGAGGTCAGTATGTCCCTATCGAGTATATTAAACTTAATTACTTTTGTGCCAGCTAGTTCAGAGGCCACTAGAAACTCCTTGAGAACAAGAAGGGAGTAGTTTCTGGCAACCGCATAAACATGACTACTTTGTTTCCCATTAGAATCGGAACACGTCTCAGAATCGTGGAAACAATAGATACCAGTTTCACTCAGTCAATCGTGCATGCTTAGTTTCCATAGAGTTACACAGAAAGAAAAGACGGGCGTTTCAATAAAGAGGTTTTATTGAACAGTCTTGTTTCTCGTGTAAGAGATATGTGCTGTTATGATCACAAGACAGTATGCAAGATAAATAATGTACAGCGTAAGCAGTAGAAATAAATAATGCTGCGCTAGCATTATCTTTTAGCATATATTCACGTACATAAATAACATGAGCTAAAAATGCGAGTACTCATATGATGCGTCTCTAAGCTAGTTCTACCCCAATGTACCTAACCTAGTCTAGGTGTAGGGAAAGGTAAGAAGTAGGTGGAGTATTCTCTAGTATGGTGTACTAAGAGTATGTTAAGTCTCGTATGCCAAGAGTCCCTCTAGGTTCTAGTCAGCTCCATACCTTGAGAATGAGAGAGGTGGGAATCTCCTGCCGGATCTGGAACTCTAACACCCCGCAAAGGGAGTCAGAACACTGGAAGCTGGATTCTTCTGCGAGCAGGAATGACAGCGTCTTCTCAGTGCGTCAGGCCGGGATACGGGCTCCTCTGAAGTCGAGGTCTCCTCTAACTTGCTTTGGCAAGGGAAGGTACATTTATACCTGGTAGGTGTCTTGGAATGTTAGCATTGATGTGAAGTCGGACAGAGGAAGACGTCAGGAATGAACCCCTAAGGTATAACGGTTCATACATAATAGATGGGTTCTTGGAGAAATCAATAATCCTGTGCTAGGGGAACTCCCGAGAGCTTAAGGGTCTGGTTTCTAAGAACTCGTTGTGACGTTAGGGTGGACGGATGTCTGTGACCATGCCTGTATTTGGAGTGCACTGCTAATGCCTAAATAAGGACTGGGATTCTATGTCTATATTAGGGCAATGCGAATTGTGCCTATATAAGGACATGTCTCAGGAAAACCTATATACGGACACCTAAAAGGGAATGCAACAACGTGAGGGCCTTGTACACAATGCTAAGGCAGCGTGATGTGTTCTCAAAAATTTCTCCATGTCAGCAAGGTCACTGTTTCCAAGAAAGCAACCAAAGTATCACGAATGCAAAAGTGTCTCAAAAGTCGATGTGACAAAGTGAAGGCAACTTTAGGAAAGGACAGTGTACATGTAAAATGGCACTATTTCCTACCAGGCCGAACTCTGGAACATCACAATCACTCCTTGTACATAGGTCAGCTAAGAAGCTAACGATAGCAAATAATCCTCTTCATTAAAAAAGGCATCAGCATATATAAAGAAAAATACTAAAATTTATACGATAAAAGGATGATTAAATCGTTCTAAAGGCACTCATGCAATTTAGAGGCCCAAAGCATAAAGAAAGCCAATAGCTGTTAAAAAAAATATACAAATAATAAAATGGAAGGCAATTTATAACAAATTTGGAAGTTAAAAACCGGCTGAATCAAAGGTTCTCACTACATGGAAAGCCAAATGTTTACATGTTCCGAGTGGTAGACGAAACATAGTTGTTCCCAATGTCCGCAGACTATGATCCCAGAGGCACACCTCGGAGCAAATTGATAAAGCAAGTATGTTACCATCCAATCCCCACCGCAGCTGCTGAGGGAGCGAAGTCCGCCACTCAATGTTCTGTTGAAGCAGAGCCAAGATCCAAACCGCCAGGTGTGGATGCAACCCAGGGAATCTCATAGAACGTGGCCAGGAGCAATGGAATCTGCAAGGGGCAGCTGCACAGATGGACCTTCAGCGTGCCCATTAGTAAGTGCATCAACCAAATGCGACCAAGATTTACGCAATGAAGCCATACAGGCCGATATGACAGGAACCAATGCTCCGCCAGTTCTTAAAGCAATAGTTTGCCATAGAAATGCGCCATGCGTTCACGGCACAACGGTGTGAGGCAGTGCCAGCTCCATTTGATCTTGAACTGGAACATCCATTGTGTAGCAAAAATATTAAAAGCAATATCCCTACAACGAGGAGCAAGACCAGTGTAGACATACAAAGATGCTTCAGAGAGCGGAGTGGTTAAAGGATGGAATAACTCCAAACACCGCCTGGAAGGTGCTGACTAACCCAGAGCCAATGCTCCTAAAAAAAAAAAAACACAATTCTAGTCATACTAGACATGTTAAAAATCCGATGGACCTGCTCCCCAAAATGTCGTGGAAAGTTGGTACAGAGAAGCGCCTGTATCTCCGAAGAGGAACACGCCACCTAAAGATCAAACGTCTCCTTGGCCGAAGTCAAGACCACATCTTTTTGAAATAATAAGGCTTTCAGTTTGTTAGGGTGTCAAAACACAGGTTGGTATGATTAATTGAAAGCACAGTGTATCCTTCCTAACTACACGGGCAGGTGGAAATAGGACTTGTGCACAGCATGTAACAATGGAAGATACAGTCACCACATAAGCAACCCCTGGTTTCGTCCCGCAGTAACCTTGACATCAGGTAACTCCCATTCGAGAGCAATCTAAAAATTAGACGTATCACTGACGCCGGAGACCCTTTCAAGTTGCAGGACAAGTTTGCTACAGATGCATTGCATGCTTCATGCAACTAAACATCCATGCATATTAGGGACCCACTTAAAGTATAATCGCAGTCATACCCGCTGAGAAAAACTTCAGTATCCTTATTCCGACACCGGAATTTGAAAGGAAGTTCCCATTGTTCGTGTATGTACCCTTCACCCAATGCTTCATATCTGCCCTGTACTGACAGTGGAAAGTCCAGATTGGTAGTGTAATGTACCTGTGGATTATCCAATCTGAGAATGCCATCTCAGCAACGGTAAAAGGTAATTTCTCCAGCCTTTCAATGTGTAACTGTGTATTTTGCATCCTTTCGTGCCATAGCTATCTGTTGTTCAGAAATTTGGTAATGTGAAAAAACAGATTCGTGATTTTTGTGTCGGCATGGCACATGGCCAGAACGTACTATCTGTAGTGTCCAGCTCAACAATTGAATTGACCTAAATTGGGACTGTCCATGTTGTAATGTAGACAAGTCTGGCTGAAGGACATCAATTGTTGTTGAGACCATGTTACCTAAAGAATAAATTCTAGATAAGGTAGTCATGTTTGTCCACTACTGCAAGAGCCTGTTCTAAGTTGGCCCTATCAATCTCACGCAGCCTTTCAGCATCTTCTTGTTGAGATATTTTCCATATTTCATTATAGACAGCATAAAGGAAGCACAGGTCATCAGATAAAAGGGAAAAGTGGTGTTGTATGTACTAGGGATGATAATGTAATTTAAGGAAATTTTAAACAAATTTGAAAGAGTTCAGTGGGACCATACCCTTCAAACGATACCTTGTCCCATACGATCCCATCCGGAACTGGAACAGTTGAAATGTTCACCACGGACGAGTCTCTCTGTTCATGAATCGATGATGCATGTGGTTTCAGAACCAAATTTACTCTGTGTACTGCAGAGCGTTCTGGTACAAAATGTCCGTTCAGAAGAAGGAAGAACAGTCACAAAACTAATCCAAAGGACCAGGAAATATAATGCAATTGTAATCCAAAGGGTGTGACCATGGAGAAACAAAGTATGTTATTTTTTGAATTGTATTATTTTTATTAAAGGTACAGCATATACTTTAAAAACATTTGTTCTGAAAATTGCCATAGCGCAATCAGCAGGAGATTTAGTTACATCTAATACAGTCGCATATCTTGGTGATTTGTGCACCTCGTTATTCTATTAACTCTCTCTCCCCTCTACCTTTCTACAATATCTTGCAGTTCAGATTGATTTGCCTCCTGTGTGCCCTCCCCCGAGAGTCCGTAATGTAGTATCCAGGGGTTCCAGATTTTCTTAAACTTTTTTGGGCATCCATGGGTCTTAAACGTCATTTTTTCCCCAGACATGTATAAGTCCATGCCACCTCTCCACTCGTGCAACGTAGGCGGCAGTGCCTTTCCCCAGTTATGTGCCAAGTCTCGTTTTGCCACTGTTGGACTTGGGCCTTTTTGCAGGGTTATCCCCAAACTTTTTTCTTCTTCCTCCTATTTTTTCCTGACCTGTGTTTGTTGGTTTTAGGACTCTGGGCACTTTACCACTGCTAATCAGTGCTAAAGTGCATATGCTCCCTGTGTAAATTGTTATTATGATTGGTTCTCCCTGATTGGCATATTTGATTTACTAGTAGGTCCATAGTAAAGTGCACTAAGTGTGCCAGGGCTGGTAAACCAAATGCTACTATTTGACCTGCAGCCATGATTGTGCCACCCACATGAGTAGCCCTGAAAGGATGTCTCAGGCCTGCCACTGCAGTGCCTGTGCGCAGTTTGCTAACTGCCATGTCGACTTGGCAAGTGCACCCACTTGCCAGGCCCTAACCTTCCCTTTTCTTACATGTAAGGCACCCATATGGTAGGCCCAAGGTACCCCCCTGGGCAGGGTGCGGTGTATGTGAAAGGTAGGACATGTACTGGCATGTGTGACATGTCCTGACAGTGAAATACTGCCAATTTCGTTTTTCACTATTGAAAGGCTATCTTGCCCCATAGGATAGAATGGGAGTTTATTTATAACATCTTATAAATATAACTTCCCATTGGAACAAGATGGAGAAATAAGGTTTAGGCTCTCGGAACTCAGAATTTAATAACACATCTTTTAGTAAAGATGGTTTCTAAATTGTGTGTTTGAAATGCCAGTTTTAGAAAGTAGGCATTTTCTTGTTCAACCATTCTGTGTGCCTCTGCCTGTTTGTGTATTGACTGTCTGGTTTTGGTGTGACAGGGGCTGAGGAGGTGCATTCTCTCAGACAGCCCCCGGGGGGTGGTGATGTGTGTCCTGCCTTTCCTGAATGAGACAGGGCTGGGATGAATTGAACTGGGCTGCATTCAGAGTAGGGGGGAGGAGTTCTCACAAGCACCTGAATAGGCCCTGTCTGCATGTAGAGTGGTGGGAGGAGATTTCCCTTGCACCTGAATAGGGCCTGTCTGCCTTACACAATGCTGTCTCCACCTCCTGCCGGGCAGCTGCGCAAGAGAGGACAGAACTGGTTTGGACTGGGCTCAGAGACCCTTGCACAGAGAGAGCAAAGACATTTTAAGGTATAAGTATTAGACCTAAAACCCCTGAACTTTAAACTACTTCTGGAATCAAGAGGAACCTTTGCCAAGGAGAAGAGCTGGAGAAACTGAGAAGTACTGCCCTTGCTGTGTGTCTGGGGTTGGCCTGCAGTTGCTCTTTCTGCCAAGAAAAGGAGAAGGACTTTGCTGTGTGCTGTGTCCCCTGCTTGAGGAAAGTCTCCAAGGGCTTGAGTAGAGGTTGCCTTCTGTTTTGAAGTCTCAGGAACACAAAGACTTCCCCCCCAGCTCCCCTGAACTTCCTTGCTGGGAGTTCTGACCTGCTAGGAGTGCCTGTGACTGTGTGTGGCCTCTGGAGGTTGTTTCTGCTACTGGGAGCTGGAAAGCAACGAAACGAGGAACTTGACGCATCACTCTTCTTGCAACAGTTTTTCCGACGCAACGCCGTGGTGCGAGAAGAATCTCCCTGCACCACCGCGCTGCTGCTGAAACTGACGCAGCGCCTGTCGCAGCTGCAAGAATCGACGCATCAAGGGATCGCGGCTGAAGAAGCCGTTTGCCGCCGCATCCCAGATTTCCATGCATCGTCCCTGTGCGGCAAGTTTTCACTGACGCATCACCTGTGGATCGGAGTCGTCTCAGAATCGACACATCGCTTCCCCCTACAGACCGGATCCGATGCACCGCTCCCCTGTGTCCAGCGGAACTGTCTCATCGCATCCACGGAGGTCTCAGGAATCGACGGCTTTGTTTTTCGACGCTTCCCATCGCTGCAGCTGTTTGGCTTGGTGAATTTTGTCGCAACGACAGGTACTTTGCAAGAAATCACGCATCCATAGTTTTCTATGGACTCAGTTGCTAAAACCTTTTAATAGTCATTTTTCTTAATACTTGTATGTTGGATTTTTGTCGTTTTGGTCTTAAGTTTAGATAAAGATACTTTATTTTTCTAAACCAGTGTGGTGTCCATTTGTGGTGTTATCGCTGTGTTACTGTGAGTGTTGGTACAAATACTTTACACATTGCCTTTGGGATAAGCCTGTCTGCTCGTGCCAAGCTACCAAGGGGGTGAGCAGGGGTTATCTAAAGTGTGTATCCCCCTTACCCTGACTAGAAGCAAGGGTCCCTATTTGGACAAAGGTACCTACCTCCGCCAACTTAAGACCCCCATTTCTAAAAGCCACCAATAGACCTAGATTCGCTCACACTAGCTTTGTTCTAAGGATATCTACTTCTTTTTCAATTTTAAGCTGTCCCAGGGCCTCGTGTGGTTCAAAGCCCTGGGTTGCTGGGTATGGACAGGCCTTTTTCCAATTAATTTTATATCCTGCATGTTCTCCATTTCGTCCGAATGTTCTGAAAATATATGGGAGGGTATCTTGGGGGTTAGTGATAGAGAAGGATGTCGTCTGCGTATAAGGATACGTTCGTCTGTAGTTCCGCTCACATCTTAGAAAGCCTGATCTCCCCTGGTGCACCCGAATTATGCATGCCAGAGGTTTTAATACAAGAGCAAAAAACAGTGGGGATAGGGGACATCCCTGCCTAGTGCCACGTCCAATAGTGAACTCTCTGGAGGTTACTCCATTTACTCGTACACAAGCCACTGGTTGTTCATACAAGATTGCTATCCAACGTCTGAATTTGGGTCTGAATTTCTCGAGGGTCGCCATGAGGAAGGGTCAATGGACTGCGTCGAAGGCTTTCTCAGCATCCAACGACAATATTAGATGTGGATCAGTCCTGGCACTTGCGACCTGTAGCTAGATGAGCTTTTGGGCATAAAACCAGATTGATCATGGTGGATAAGGTTGCGAGAATTTGCATATCTCGCAGTAGAGAGGTATTTACTGGTTAAGGCTTGTTTTTCAATTTGGAGGAGTTTCGCTTCGATTTCTTAAATTTCCTCCCTCTCTCTTTTTTTTTTTTGTGCGCAATTATGTTCTGGGCTCTGTCTCTTAGAACCGTTTTGTACGCCTCCCAGAGTGTTGTGGCAGACTCTATGGATCCTACATTTTCCTTAAAATATATTTGTCTCTGTTCTGATTTCTTGGGCTACTTTAGAGTCTTTGAGTTTCCAGGCATTAAGTTTCCAGCCTTTCGTGACAGAGTAATTTTTCTTACCCACTGTAAGCCATAGAGGCGATTGATCTGAGAGGCCTCTAGCCAGATATTCTGCTTTATGGATCTCCGTTCTTTCTCCGGCCGGGGCAAAAATATAATCTATTCTGGAAAAGACTCTATGCGCCCCGGAATAAAATAAGAATGCCTTAGTGTGTGGGTGTTGTCTGCGCCAGACGTCAGTTAGTCCTAGTGTTTCAGTGAACTGTTTGAGTTGCGTGTCTTTAGGGTTACCTACGAATGACGTGGTACGGTCTATCTGGGGGGTCTATGACATCATTAAAGTCTCCCCCCTATTAGGTGGACATGTGAACCCGCCTGTAGGCGAATGTCTGTGAGCTCCATTCGTTTTTCTGTAATCGTGGGGGAGCATATACACTGATTAGTGTAATGTCTTTCCTATCCCAAATCCCTTTTACCGCCTTGTATGTCCCATTGGGGTCTATCCACGTATGTTCTACTCTGAATGGTGGAGACTTTCTAATGAGAATTGAGACCTCCCCCGCGCCTGTGGAGAAGCCTGCGTGTGCTAGCAGTTTGTATGCCCCCTACCCAGGAATCCACACTGTGTACCTTTCAGATGTGTTTCTTGAAGGAATATGACCTCTGGCTTCAATCTTTTGAAGTATGCTGCTACGAGGCCCCTTTTAACCTTATTTCCCAACCCATTCACGTTCCAGGACAAGACTGAGTAGGTGTTGTTACGGTGTCTTGCCAAGTTGCTATTGTGTATATCGACCTGCATTTGTTGAAGTGTTTCTTGTGTGTCCTAAGTTCCTGCTGCCCTGTTTTTAAGGATGCTGCCTGGTTTCAACTCTACTTTAAGTATTTGTGTCCTGATGACCCAACTCCCCTACCTCCTTCCCCCCCCCCAAATCTCGCCCACGCAACTACCCCTGTGGGTCAACATGACCAACACGGTCGTGGATGGATTAGAAAGGTCTGTCCCCCTCCCGCCTCTTAGCTCCAAATGTGTTCCTAATCTCCTATTTCCCCGTTGTTCGGTAAGTGTTGACTAAACAAAGGGGCGACTTTCAAGTCTGTTACAAGTCCCTTCCTCTTTTGCAAGAAAGTCTACATGGAGAAGAGGAAACAGGAAAAAAAAAAGTAGAGAAAGAAGGAATAGCGAGAAAAAGAGATGAGGAAAAAACGCAAACTGAGAGAGAAAAAACACACACAAGGGAGGAGAGGGCTCTCCGCCAGCTTACTGTCCCTTCGGACCTCAATCGGCCCAGTTCGGTTCATCCTTCTCCACTTCCACCTGGTCCAATCTGTGATGCTGACTCGAGTGCCGTTGCGCCTAAGTTGGATTCTTCCAGGAGGTTAATGTTTCACAGTAGTGGGGGATCACTGACCGGGTCTGAGGATATTTCTCGCTCTGTGTGCTCGGGGGTGCGCCGTCATCTTGTTCCGGTTCTCCACGCCTTTTCGTCTTCCTTGTCTCCCTATCGAGCATCGTCAGAATCTGAGGCCTGGTGTACTGTTTCGGTGGTTTTTCTTTACCGATATGGAGTTGCCCTTATGAATTCTTCTGAGTGGTTTGTGCTGTATTTCAGTTTTAGTCTCTGTGATGTGGGTCTTTTGTATGCGGCTGGGCCCCTCCCGGAGAGTGTTGTCTGATCTCCTGACCTTCGTTTAGGTGGGCGTTCCTCTATCCACTGCCATGCCTCTTGTGGTGTTTGGAAAATAAACGTTTTGGCCTGGAATATTACTTTTAATTTGGCCGGGAAAAGCAACATGTATTGTATCTGGAGGCTCCTTATCTTTTCTTTCACGGAATCAAATGTCTTGCGTTGCTTTTGCACTTCCCTTGAATAGTCCAGGAATTCCATTATTTTGCTGTTTGCGATTCGGATCTCCCCCATCTGCCTAATTTCCCGGAGTATGAGATCCTGATCTTGGTAATTTAAGAAGCGTGTGATTAGAGGTCTTGGCGGTGCTCCCGTTGGGGATTTTAAGCCTGGCACTCTGTGGGACCTTTCAATCACGAAACGGGGAGAACTGTGCATTTGGGAGGGAATCCTTAAGCCATTTATTCAAGAAGGTGCATGGGTCCGAGCCTTCTATTGCTTCTGGAAAGCCGATGTTCCTGCGTGAGCGATTTTCTGCGTCGTTGACCCTACACGCTACCTCCTTCATGGCTGCCATCAAGGATATGACCTCTTTGTGCAGGGTGTGGGAAGTGTCTTCTACCTCTGATATTCTTTGCTCTGCCTGTGTGACTTTTTTCAGAAATGTTTCGGAGGTCTTGATGCAGTAAGTTGACGTCTATACGGATTTCATCTATCTTACCCTCTAACGCCTCCCTAGAAGATTGGATCGCTTGTAACAATATTGTATTGTCTGGTACTTCGGGCATGGCTCCTGCTGACGTGGGAGGGGCAGTCATAACTTTGGCGAACTTATCCATTTTCCCTTGCCTTTGTGGTTTCGGCTCTTTGTCCTTTGCCATCTGGCATGGCCTTTATGGTGCTTTGGCTATTAGCGGGTGTCTAGGACTGCTATACCGTTGCCCAGGTAATTGCCTTACTGAGACCCTTACAGTGTTCACTGCTTAGATCCTCCGTTTCCTCGGGGCGGGTCTTACTTGGTCATTGTTGTTTATTATTATCTTGTGTTGAAGAGAGAAGGCTTCATTTGTAATTAAAGCTTCCATCTGAACCTCCTATATGGCAGCGGGAGGAGATTTGTAGCTACCCGGCAATCCGCGTTGCTTATTATTAAGAATCGGCCACATAGTGTGGTTTGATCAGATCAATAGATACAAACCGTTTGCCTTGTTGTCCGGCAAGTGGCGGGAGAAGTACTGTTCATATAACTTCAACAGCCAGGACAGGCACAGGCGTTCTGTAAGATGGCCCAAATTCTTTCTTGTCCACAATCTTTTCTCTGACCAGATCCCCAACCTTTGGAATCCAGCCGGCCCTTGCCGGAACAACCTTCACTTCTCCAGTGGCAGTGCATTTTACTTGGACATTGCTTTGTTCGTCCTGGAAATCATTCAATTCCTGTAAAACTGTGCAGGCATTATTGAGATCTGGGGCCCACATATTAACCCCAAACAGGATCTCATAAGGAGTCTGACCACCCTGGGATTTTCTTGGCATATTGCTCAAAGCCCTCTAGACTTCATGTATGTGATGGACCCAACTGCGACCTGAGCCTAATACCCTTCCTGTTGAAGACTGCTTTAAGTCAGTTTTTCCTCTCCACAACTGTTTCCCCTATGGTTGGTATGGAGACGAGAAATGCAGGGTCACACCCTAACTTCCCATGGCCTCTTTGTAAGCCTGAGTGCAAAACACCGGACCCTGATCAGAATGTACTCTGCCAATTGTGTATGTCCCGATAAAGACTTGCAGATCCTTATAACAGTTTGGGTGTCAGCCGATTGCTGTGGCAGTACCCGTAGGAATCGAGAGCAGATATCCACTGCCACTAAGATATACTTGCAAGGCCCGTCAGATGATAGGGGGCAGCATTGGTCCAAATAAATACAAGCCAAGAGCTTGTTAGAAATCAAGAAGTGTTTGTGGTGGACGTGCCACGGTGGAACCCTTTATCTGCTGACAGATGTCGCATCTCAGGACAAAAGTCCTTGGTCTGTTTGTAAAGACCCAGCCACCAATAGCGTTGCTGCAAAAGTGAAATTGTAGCAGCCACATCTGCGTGTGCAGAAGCCAGACCCTCATGTGCAGCCAGAATTAATCCTAGTCTGCGATCACTGTTTGATATTACTCTGTCCCCCACTCCTGGAATCTGAGCATGCAGTGTGTTTTGTGCATCTAGCTTGTTAGGAGTACTTTAGTGAAAAGCCTTTCGGCAGGTGTGTCATTCTGCTCAGCATTGACGGACACCATGATGTCTGTTCTCATACTTCAATGAGTGATTGCAACCGTCGCCTTTGTGCCTCCATCAACCAATGAATTCCCTGCACTATGTACGCCAGCACGTTGACTCACGGATGAATGGCATGAGCCCATGGCAAGAATTCTTTCAGCTTCGCCACCTGTTCCCAAAGCAACTTGTGCTTCACTGTGAAGCCTTTTCGAATCCCTGAATCAATTCTGACACCAATAATGAAGATACTCCTATGACTGTACACAATAATACGAATCTCCCACACAGTAAGTGTGGGGAATCCAGCATTCATATTCTGTAGTGCCTGTACCAGAGTCTTAAGTTCTGCCAGCTGTACTGTGCAATCACCTAGTTGACTGCATGTGTGTTTTCTCAGGATGGAAAGTTCCATCATGCATTCGGGCTTTTATGACTGCGGATGCCTCTGAATATTGGCGTTGGTCCATACAGCAGGCTGAGCAGAACCATCAGTGTAAATGATATAGTCCTAGCACTCTAGAGGCATGATTTCACTAGGCAGAGGATATTCCTGCTTGTACTGGAGAAAAGCTTTTGTTTTGTAGTGTAGGGTCAAATCTGTTGTCTACATCTGTTGCAGTGAGAGAATTTGCCCATTGTATCCATCTTGGAGGTAGAGCTTTAGGAACGCTTGCTCTGGAAACTGCCTCTAAGGTCTGTACCCGGGTCACAACCATAATTTGTTTTCCTTGAACCATGGCTTGCTCTCTCAGTACAGAAGTCTGAACTGCTGTCAGTATTTTTTCAGTAGGTGCAAAACGCTTTTCTGCATTGGTATAGAGATGCTATTTATATGCAATGGGTATCGTGTCCCCTTCATTGAACACGATGCAAGTGTATCATGTCAGTTTGGACGGAACGTAAAATTTCTGTGTTTTTGTGTCCAGCGTGTGCTTGAAAAGTCTGGACGAATGAGCTCTTAGAATGGTTTTACCCATTATGCGTAATCTGGAATGTATGTTCTGCCAAAATTTAGAAATTCTAATATGGATTGTAATCTTTTCAGTCGTTGGAGGCTAAAACAATTTTTTTTAAACAGAATTTTATTAGTTTTCTGAGAAAGCAAACAAAAAGCTTCAGTGACAGCATACATTAAGGATTCGGGGAGCAATATATTACAAGTGCTATTAGTGCCATAACTGCAGCCTCCCTCAGAGTGCCGCTCAACGATTCCCCTTGGGCCTCATGCCCCACCACTGTGTCCTCCCTCAGCCCCCGATTTATGCAATTATACAGTCCCTAACAACCCCATGTATAGTACCGTTCAGAGTGCAGGGTCATCATAGGCATAAGAAAGAAACAAAAGGGATAAAGCACCCAGCCCCAACAACCCCCCACCCCAACTACCCCTCTAAACCCCTTTAGCCCCCCCCACTCCACCCACCCTCCCAAGCATGCCGCTAGCCACTAATTAAAAGGTTCCAGGTATGCCCAGGCCGTCCCCATGGACCGCCCGGTATCCCAGCACACAAATCCGCAAGCGTGATAGGGCAGAATCACCGGAGGCGATACCCCGCAGCCCCGCCAGCAGGCGCAACATCCCTCCCTGTCAGTTAGAGCTCACAATATCAGGTGTCTTGAGTGCTCCCCGTCTCAGTCAGCACACTTTCCTCAGCCCCAGGTGGTTGGAGGCTGAAACAATGCACTTTTTTTCTAAAAAATGGTTTGCCAGGCTTTTGCCCTCACTTGACTGCTTGTATCCCAAAAATAGGACTCTGAGGTGGGCAATCTTTGATTTTTTTTTTTTTATATCGAATCTATAGCCCATGTAGCAAACCCAGGATTATGCGATCTACTCTGGTCATGTGTTGCATCAGGTAATCATCTGTCAGGTATATGTCATCTACATAGGTGTGAGAAAGTGCTCTCTTTCTGCATGGTAGCCCCCACTTTTTGCTGAACTGCTGATGTGCTTTGACTGAGTGTGCCCTGGGCTCCTGCCAATCAGGTACCCAGGGCCTATGTTCTGTCCCTAAAACTGCATTGAAAACAAAACCCAATTGGCATCTCTGGCCACAGGTCAGCCCCTGGTAAATAGTACCACAGGTACCCAGGGCACTGTGACCAGGGAAGACTTCAAAGGGCTTCAGCACTTATTGTGCCACCCTTAGAGGCTCTGTTCCATTACACTCACACACTGCCTTTGCAGGCTGCGTGTCTTGATGCAGAACAAAGTGGAGAGTCGACATGCCACACATCCCTGTGTGCCATGCCTACAACCCAATGCCCTGGCATAGATCAGTCACCCCTCTAGCTGGGTGCACTATACCAGTGGTGAGGGTACAGGTGCATGAGCCCTGTACCCCTACAGTGTCTAAGTCCATTCTTAGACATTGTAAGTGCAGTGCTGCCATTAGGAGTATATGGTGCTGGGAGTTTGTCATTACGAACTCCACAGCACCATAATGACTACACTGAAAACTGAGAAGTTTGGTATCAAACTTCTCAGCACATTAAACCCACACTGATTCCAGTGTGGGATTTAATGAAAAATGCACACAGAGGGCATCTTGGAGATGCCCCCTGAAAAACGACCTACCACTAGTGTCCAGGCTGAGTGGCTGCTTTCAGCTGCCACCACCAGACCTGTTTCTGGACCCCCGGGTCGAGAGCCTGCTGCTCTCGGGGGGCCTGAAACAATCCACATCCTGGGATGAGGTGCCAAGCCTCCTCCCCCAGGATGGGCAGGGTTCACAAAGGGGGAGCTTCAAAGGCTTGCCGCCTATGTAAGCTTCCCCAGGCCACTTGCTGCTTTCAGCAACTGGTCCACACTGGTTCTGACCCCCACTTTGGGAGGTAGAACCGGTGGGGAAAAACAAGTGAGGAAGAAAGGTGTGTGCCCACCTCTGCCAACTCCACCCCTCAGGTGGGGGAGGCGAGGTGAAGCACAACTCTGTCCCCGCCATCTTGCAGATGGGGGGACCCAGACAACCAAGGAAAGCCTTATGCCACCCTCCCACTGGAGGGTGGCATAGTAGGGGGTGTACCCACCCCAGGGATGGGACCCATTGGTCCCAACCTTTTTACCTACCTGTAATGCCCCTAAATCTAGTATTTAAGGGTACCCCTGAACCTTGCTTCCTCAGACAAGAACCTGCAAGACGAAAAGAAGAAGGACCGAACAGCCATGCCGAAGCTAACAAGAGGAGGACGCCCACTGACTTGGCCCCAGCCCTACCGGCCTGTCCCCACCTCGAACCTGCTCCAGCAAAATCCCGGTGTGTCCTGCAGCCAGCAACCTCGACAAACCCGGATGACCTGCCTGCCTTCAATCCAAAGACTGTCTCCCGTGAACACCGGATTTGTTCAAACAACAGACTCCAGTTCCGCAAGGATCCGTGGGTCTGCACCCGACGCCCACGGCCTGAGTTCGAGTGGCCCAACACCAAAAGGAGGCCCCCCCGGCGACCCCGACCTGAGACCCAGCGACCCCTGACCTGCCTCAAGCCTCCAGCCGACGCCTGCAGCCTCAAACCGGAAGGTACCCCCAACCGCGACCAGGAGATGGTTAGAAGATCCGACCCTAAAAGGCACCCCTGCACCAGACGCCCCACGGCCTTGGGTGGCCCAACCGACGGTGCCTAACCAACCCCCAAGATCCCAACTTACCTCTCCAAGTGGTGGTTGCACCCAGAAGACCTTCGTCACCGAGCCTGCAGTGCTTTTGCAAACTGGAGACTCCCTATTGAAAGCTACAGGGCTTCCGATGCCAAAACAGCACTCTGCACCCAGCCGCCCCAGTGCCGCTGAGGGTGCAACTTTTGTGCTGGCCTAAACCCCCATTTGCCCCGAGCTTTAGACCAGGAGCTTTGCTCCCACAACCTAGTGGCCTGCTCGTCAGCAGCCACCAACCGGAGGCCCCCTATCCCCTATTGGATAACATTGGGCCTCAGCACTCTGCACCCGGCTGCCCTAGTGCCGCTGAGGGTGTAACAAGAGTGCATCCTTGACCCTGGGGGAACCCTGAGTCTAACCCCAGAACACCAACTCCCACAACAAAGTACTAACCTTTAAACCGATAACACTATTTTCCTCCATAGGATAACATTGACTGTTTTTCTACGAAAAGTGTGGAGTTGGACAACCTAAAGAAATTCTTTAAAATTGTACTAACTAACAAAAACGATTTTACTTACCTGTTTACAGGAAATGTCCCAGGGTAGTATCCAGGTATACTACACTGTGTAAGAAAAGTAATCCCGAAAGTAACTTACCTGTAATTTTACTAAAAATCCTATACAAAGTATATGTACTGTATTCTGAAAAGCATTGCATTATCAGTAACACCATTGTAATCAAACCAAAGTACATTTACAATTACAATTCAAACTATTTACAAACTGCATTACTACTGTAAAGTATTTATTGCTTACCTGTGCCAGGCTTGCTTGGTTCTAGAAAATAAAATAACTAAAAGAATATTTTTATACAAATTAATCTGGATTAATTCCAGGAAACAGAGGATTATTCATTGAAGAGGTGCAACTTTCAATCACACCTTGATATTCAAGTTGTTGTACGATTTCCCTAACTTGTTATTTTGCTTCATTCTTTATTGGATATTGTCTTTGAGGTTGTGGGGTTGTCTTCAATGGAATGTCATGATAAGGTGAACAGTCATCCCACTCCACATGGTTGCGGTATAACGCAGGAGCTAGGGCTAGAGTCCACTCCCTGGCATGAGTGTTTAATTGATTCTGGAACGAGGTTGGAAAAGGCTGGTAAAATCACGGTTTCCTCCTTGGGCAAATCATTATGAAGTCAGGTGGCCAATCTTTTTCGGCCAGTAGGATATAACCCTGAGTGAGTTCCTCTCAATAGAGGACATTTATCAATATCGGCAAGTCCCCCTTCAACCGTAGTTGAACTTCATATAAACGATGTGGAAAGCTTATTTGGGTATCCGGTGTTTCCACTATGACAGTGGTTCCCAAACTTTTTTAACCCATGGCTCCCTTGGGAAGCTGTTGGCCACGGCTTCCCATTTTGTTTGTGGGTGGATGAATGTAAGCCCAGCCTCGGGAGTACTTCCACTCTTCTCCATGAAAATAATAGAGCTAAAGTTGCTAAAGGTATTATAATGATAGATGTAATCCTTTCCTGTCCACTGCGGAACCCCATTTAGTATCAATGACTGATTGGAGGGACACTGGGTTCTTGGAGAAGTGAACTTTTAGTGCATTGTGATGTAGTGCTGTTTAAAGAGGTGTGTCTTTAGCTCATTCCTACGCAGGGTTTTTTGATAGTGAATTCCAGATGTGGAAACACATGATCACAAGCCTCCATGTTAAGGAAGTCCAAGAGTAATTAGACCTCAGAAGTCCCGGAAGGCCTTGTTCTACACCAGGTGCTTTCTCTGGTACTGGAACCAGGATGAAAGGTATACCCGAGGGTTAAAGGAGGAGAGATCAGCAGCACTAATCTCCTACTTTAAAAAAATCTCTTTTAAATATATGGAGCCCCTGCACCAAAGTTATGTATGCATTCATGTCTAGATGATAGTCAGAAGGCCTTGTGACTCACCAATGAAAAAGGGCAGCTTCAACCATTAGTACCAAGGTCATATAAAACAAACTATCCTTAAATACTGTATCAGGGTGCTAGTGGGAGAGTAACCCAGCATGAAGGAACCAATTAGGGCTGATCAGCCTTTGCCCTTTCCATGTGTGAAAGGACAGGGCTTTTTAGTGTTCTTGAATCATCTCAGAACAGAACCGGAGCGGACATCATCGCCACAGACATGCACCTGACACTGGGGAAGCCACCCCTCCTCCAGCAGAAGGCATGTCACTGTTTGCCTTATAGGAGAAAAGGGCAGCACAAACCTCTGAGCACCTTTCAAGATGGCTATCCGAGCCCTGCACCCCACTCCCATCCCCGCTTTTCTTGCACATGCAAAGCTGCAACAGTTGAGGCTCCCATCTCTCTCTTTGCTGAAATGCAGGTCAGAGCAGGGACCGCATGGGGTACTCCTGTAGTGTAGCATGGGTTGGACCGCCTAGTTCAGTTGGGACATTTATCACACACAATAAATGTCAATTCTTTTATAAGAAGAAAAATGTCTTTTACCTCAGGAAGATGTACTTTATAATTTCAGGAAGCCAAATATTACAATCTGTTCTTTTCCAGAGTAAATGTTTGTGGTTACTTTGCAGCTAAAACTATGCTGTCTGAGTATCAATGACAGAAATACAGCTTTAATGGTAAGTTTATCTTTCTAGTCAAAACGCAAAGTCAGGGCACAGTTTTGCAAGGCTATATCTTACTTGGTTATGCAGATGGAACACACTATTTTTGTCAGACCGCATTGGTTGAACTGCGCTGCTCAAGCACCATCCATGCTGGGAGTCGGTTGTGCTTTCTTCTCATCTCAGTTTCGTTTTAGCTCAGGGTGTGTGCTCCTGATGAGCAGATATGTTCTACAGTGCTGCACAGTCAGCAGAAGCAACTGGCACTGTCAGAACTGCCAATGTAGAGGTCGAAAGTGCTACACTGGTATGAGGGACAAACGGATGTTTATTGCTGCTCGCCATTGAACAAAGGTGCATAGGTAGGTATGAATCGCTCTCTGGCCCCTTATAGGAAAACTGTTGGAGTGGATAGTGAGGAGGTACGCAGGCCCTGATGGTCTCAGTGCTGCTTGTCAGGGAAATGCAGGTGCAGCAGCAGGTGCGTTGCAATAAGGGCATATAGGGCACCTCAGAGCAGAACTTAGTCAAGCTGAGCAAGTTGATTCCCTTTACTGACACTCGGAACCACCAGACTCCTGCTCTCCAGAAGCAAGGCAAATGCTCTCCATGCTGGGGTAGGTAGTATTTCTTCTTTATCTTTTTAATTTCAAAGCAGAACTGTTTTCCTCAGTTCTGGAGTATATTCCCTAATCCTCCAGGAAAAATGACCAAACTTTTTGCCTCCTCTTCCAAATGTATTTCGAGGGCTGTATAAGCCTGGAGGGTGCTGCTTATATCCAGTACATTGATAGTTGGATTCCAGCTACACAAATTCAAAATGGGTCCTATATGTTCTAGGGTAGCTTCATTAGAAAACGCTTTTTCTTCCTGTGTTCTATAGCAGCCTGCTACCATGACCTCTGTCACTCCGGTTGTGGATTGGGAACAGGGTGACCGCTTGCCATGCAGATGCTCTTGTTCGTTGCTGGCTTCTTAAGATGGAAATATGAGTAACCCATCTCCACTAGTAACCCTCAATTCTGAACTCTGCTTGCTGCCATCTAGTGGAAAACGAGGTTTTATGCTTTTACTGAATAACACATTTCTGTGATGTTAACCGGCAATTTATCACTTAAAATCGAAAATCTGAAACCGTTGATGAGCGGTGTCCCTGGCTAGTTTGGAGGGCGCACTGGGATGCTGTGGTGCACAGATTGAGAACCACTGCACTATGATATACACTCACTCAGCGCTACTCCCATCAGACAATCCATCAGGTCCTGGCTAACTATTGTGACTTCTGCCTTGCTGTCCAGCATTATGAATGCTCACTCCCTGTTCAAAAGCAGAGTCCTCAAAATCCGGGGCATGCCTGATCTTAAGTCCGGCTAACTTCTTTTTAAATTGAGATTTTGATGTTTTAGGCTTGTCTTTCTGTTTAATTATGTAATCAGACGAGCGTTGACTCTTTCACGTGTTCTTCTGATCTCCGCTCTGACCGTCGTCCTCTCTACGAACGTTTATCGAATGAGTCCTGGAAAGAACGAGAGGAACGTATCGGTATTCTTATACCGATCAGGTGGTTTAACATTATCACAGTTACGCAAGTTGTAACGTTTTTCGGTAGAGTCCTGTGTAGGAGACCCACCCCGTGATTTTGTTTTATCCTTGTTCTTACCCACTTCTTTGCTGAAGAATCTGGTGCTTGCTTAGAGTTATCCTTCTCAGAATTACTCTTCAATTGGAGTTTCCCAGGTCTGGCCCCCAAATTATCTCTACCCAGTGTAGCATAGGTTTGTAAGATAATTTTTGGTCATTCGTGCTCCTGCTGTGCGGAAGGCAAATCCCTTAAGCATTGGCGTATAGCTAACGCTGCTGCTTCCCCTTTAATGTTACACAACATTATGGAGGATACCGCAGCAAAATTGCCCATCTGTTGCATGCCTACGTCCAGGGCAGGTGCTGCCCCGTGCTCATCCTGGAACTGTGTTAATACTTCAGGTAGTACTGCCAGAGAAGGGGTACCATGTGTTCTAGGATGCCATCCACAGATTTTAGGGCAGCACTCGCGGAGACGGTCAGCGCGCTGGCGGTTAACGCCGCTAACTTTACCGTCACTGGGGATCTGAACCTACATCTGGACAATCATGAAGACACTGACGTGGCGAATTTTGTAGCTGACCTTGAGGCATGCCAGCTAGATCAACGGGTTTCAGGTCTGACGCACATTGCCGGCCATTTGCTGGACCCAGTTTTCACGAACATACCCTCCCTTACAGTGCACGCTCCCATCCCAATGGGATGGTCAGATCACTACTTGGTCCCTATGTCACTCCAGGGTATAATTCCTTCACGGAGTGAGGATCGGACGACCTCCCTCAAACGCCCATGGCATAAATTGAACTGGGACCAATTTTACGCCTGTCTCTCGACTACTAGCCCGAGTTTGCCAGACGATCCTAATGAGGCATACAGGGTGTTCTCTGACTGGATCAACCGGCCGTTAGACAGCCTAATTCCTGAGAAATGGTCTGGGAACCGCAAATCTAAATCTAGAACATGGTATAAAGACGGGCTGGCCGATATGCGCAAGGTCTGTAAGAGGCTGGAGCGTATCTGGAGAAGGGACTTCAATCCCACCTCGAAGGATAACTACCGGGTGGCGATTAAGATGTACCACAAGACCATTCAACTGGCACGGGCGGCATTCTATGCCAAACAAATCCGCGAGAGTGACAATCCGGCGAAAAGTGTCTTTTCTATACTCTCTAGCCTTAAATCTCAGCAGGCCGCCGCAGGGCCTACAATTAAGTCCGATGAGCAGTGTGAGGACCTGGCCACCTTCTTTGTTAGGAAAGTGGATAACATCTATAGGTCTTTTCCGACTGCACCTATCAACTTGCAGGAGGCAGTGTGTTGTCAAAATGCCAATACCTTAGATGCCTTTCCGCCGATTCCTGCAGACCAGCTGCAAGCATTGTGCAGTAAAATTAAGTCCGGATCCCCTGCTGATCCTCTCAAACCAGACCAATTTAGGAAAGTGCTTCCTGCGATCATATCTTCCTTGGGCCAAGTGATAAATAGGTCCCTCGCCAGGGCAACCGTGCCTAGGGCATGGAAACAGGCCAAGGTGATACCCCTGCTCAAGAAACCCTCTCTGGACCCGGCTAAACCGGAAAACTACTGCCCTATTTCCCTGCTCCCTTGGGCGGCAAAGATCACGGAGGCATATGTCAATTCCCTCCTGACGGACTTTCTGGCAATGAACAACACGCTGGACCCCTCCCAGAATGGCTTTCGACCAGTTCACAGCACGGAGTCTGCTCTCCTGGCTGCGACAGAACATCTCTGGTCAGCACTGGACGAATGTCAGCACTGATTTTATTGGATCTCAGTGCCGCGTTTGACACGGTGTCCCATGCCATTCTGTTGCGACGCCTGGAGGAGGCTGGAATTGTTGGTCCAGCCTTGGAGAGGCTTACCTCGTTCCTTGGTGAGAGGTCGTTCGAGGTAACAGTCCCCCCCCTTTTGCCTCAGGCGTACAGCCCATCAAACAAGGGGTGCCACAGGGTTCCTCCCTCAGTCCCCTGTTATTCAATCTTTACGTCCAACCCTTGGCTGCAGTAGCTAAGAGCAGAGGACTGACCATGGTCTCCTACGCCGACGATACACAGTTGGTGGTGGCGCTTTCGAACGATGCCGAGCGGGACGCCCTGAAGTTCCAGGGCGATCTGGCGGTAGTCGCCGAGTGGATGACCACCAACTGTCTCCAGCTGAATGCCAGCAAGTCGGAGGTATTGCTCGTGGGGAAGGACCATGGTCAGTGGAGTGAACTCTGGTGGCCTGCGAGCCTTGGTAGCGCCCCCCCCCCCTCCCAAGCAGGTAGTGAAAAATCTGGGGGGGTGGATGGACTCGTCCCTTAGCTTCCGAGTTCAAACCAAAAAGGTGGCAGGGACCTGCTTCGGGCTACTGCAGGGGCTCAGACCCTTATTGGGTTTCTTTGATGCACCCACATGGCAGGTCATCATTCAGACATCAATAATGTCAAGATTGGACTATGCCTGCTCTTTGTATTTGGGGTCCAATAAGGCTGAAATTCTTAGGCTACAAAGGGCACAGAACGTGGCTGCAAGAACCCTTCTTGGTTTGCGCAGGGCCTGCCCGGTATCAGACGCAATTCGTCGACTTCACTGGTTGCCTGTGGCCAGGCGAATTGAATTCAAGGCTCTCTGCATAACCTTCAAGGCCCTAAAATTTTCCACCCCTAGTATTCTGGCCAACCTGCTTTTGCCATATGTTCCCCCACGACATCTCCGCTCCCTGGGGCAACACCTGGTGGTGGTTCCCCGGACACGGAGAGTCTGTGCTGGAGGCCGCTCTTTTCACAGTAGGGCGGCTCTCCTCTGGAACTCACTGCCTGTTCACATCCGCGGCCTTAACAACTACCTGGAATTCAGGAAGGCCATTAAAACTCACCTTTTTCCTGCACCGTAGACCTACTCTCTGCTCCATCCGAACGTGTCAGTTGCTCTGCTGTCAGCGCCGGGACGCCCCTTTGCTGGGGCAGCTGTTGCGCTTTACAAGTTGTGGTAACATAACATGTTCTGCAGCAAAGACCGTGCCCCAAGTGGCACAGTCCTCTACCGGGGAAGGCACTCCCATTGTCAAGCAAATTGTTAGTATTCTGTGTTTTTCCTGCGGGCCTGAATGAGGAAATACTGCTTCAAGCTGGTTTGTTTTCTGTGCAATCCAAAACTGAATTTCTTCCCTTTTGGTGGGAACTTTTCCCATTACTGCATTCAGTGTTTGCTGGCTAATGCCTGGTGTAGCTACCTGTGGTGCTTCTGCTTAAACAGTCCGCGCAGGTGTAAGAGTTAATGTTCTCATTACAAATTGTGAGGCTTCTGTAGATTGTTACTAGATTATTATATAATCCCTGCAGCTGACCTGCGGTCAAGTTGTTGATACAGGGATGCGGTGTATAGCTGGCTAGGACTGGCCATGTCGCCTCCTCATTGCCGAGTGGGCCCAGTCTCACATTTTGTATACTATGGGGAGGGCGCCTTTAAACCGATTAGCATGTTCTTGGTAAGTTAGAGGAACTGCTATCTCCTCATATGGAGGGTATTCATTTAGTATTTCACCTATTTCATATTCGTGAAATACTTTTGTAGCATCCTCTGCAGCAGGGAATGTAACCCAGGTGTAAAATACCTCTGTTCTAAATGCCTCATGTGCCTCTACCACGAAGGTGTGAGGCCATGTTGTAATTTTTGAGTAACTGCATGTCTGCAGTTTTCAGAAATGTTTTGTACTATGTTATCTAAGAAATGGATTACAAAATTCAGCTAACTCCGTGGGAATCAGAACCTTTCAAGATTGAATTTACCAACAGACAATACATAGGGAACCCCTACTCCGCTGAGGAGGATATTCCCAACCACCACAGACGTCTCCAGTTTAAAAGGTGTGTAGGGATCTCTGAGAAGGCACATTAGAACTACTCAGTTTATCCCTAGCAAATGAGAAATTTTGTAATCCGTTTCCTACATACCATGGCACAAAACATTTCTGAAAACTGCAGACATGCAGTCACTCAAAAATTACTACAACATGTCCCCAACCAATGTTAGCGCTATGTCGTGTTGTTTCCACTAATCAATAGGAACTGCACATTTGTGGACGACAAACCTAGGATGGTGCCAGACTGATTCCTTGCATCCCCGCAGGGTATGTCTTCCCTGGGACCAGCTAGCTCACATTGCCACTGTTAGCTCCCTAACCTAGACAGGAAGCGAACAGTTCTGGCAACTACTGAACACAACAACCCTCTTTCCTCAGGAACCATGGTGATAGACCTAGAACCTTTCGCTCAGACACTCGTGCCCTCTTCCGCTCAGAGAAATATATAAAGAATACACAAAGGGATGTTTTAAAATATTTATTGAATCAAAGTGATTCTTGTATAGAAAATATGTGCTGTAATAATCAGTATACAGAACAGACAAAAGTAATGAGGGTCAAGACCGTGATGAAATGAAGACTGAGACAACTTATGTATGCATTCATATACAGTATTATAACAGTTTAGCGTACTCCTATGATGCAAACCCTAATCTACGTGTCTAAGGTGTAAATGTATGGTCTGCCAAGATACCACCTTTTGGATGATCTAACCCCTTAACTGATGGGTAAGAATGTAGGAACGCCTCTTGGTCACGAACTGGACACCCCTAATGGAGATGTCAGTCAGCTGCTGGGCGAGTGCTTCAGCATGCAGGGACCCCTCAAAGTCAGCCGAAGTGTTTCCTCTGATTATACTTAGGAAACTAAAACTTATATTTAGAAAAAGGCATCCTTGCCTTGGGCCGAGAGTGTAATCAGGCTGCCATTGTTTCCATTCCACAGATAGCTGTGTCACCATATGGATGTAATAACAAACACATTTGTATAACGCACGAGAGGGCCCTTCGTACACAATGTTAAGTTCTCCGTGTCAGCAGAGTCCATGTTTCCAAGACACTAACCCAAGTGTCACAAATGTGTGCCAAAAGTTGATGTGACAAAGTGAAGGCAGCTTTAGTAAACAACAGTGTACATGTAAAATGGCACTATTTCCTTCTAGGTCGAACTATGGCAAATGACACTGCGTCTACTTTGACGATGGACATTGAGCTTCCTGATGCCATGGCTGAGCATGAAGAGACCTGAGGGACTGGGGCAGGAGGTGGCGGAAGATGGGGGAAATGCCATATAACACTGTATGCGACAGGGTATGGCGCACAACGTATGACCCACAGGAGGGATGGGAAGCCCTTTACACTTCTTAGTGGTAGGTTTGCTGTTTGGGGAGAGGGGGGGGGCGTTGAGCTGTAGCTCCTGACGGCAAGACACAAAATGGTCAAACGCACAGTTTTGTTGTGTCATGATTTGTCTGGGTGGGGGGTGTTCAACAGTTGGTTCTAGTTCATTCCGTGAGTTCCTATTGGGGTTTGCTTGCTGGTTTTAGTGCCTGCACAGGTGCAAATTGAGTTGCTTCTTCTATATGCCATGGGTACCCTGTTTCCCCTCTGGAGGGTTGACGGTTGGGTCGGAGGGGGGGGGTGGGGGCAACACACCGAAAGACTGACTGCACCAATATCATCACCTGGAATGTCAGAGGACTGAGGGGTTACACAAAGCATTCATTCCTCCGGCGCCACTGGGTCCAGATAGCCTGTTTGCAGGAGACTCATCTAATGGGTAACAAAGTCCACAGGTTAGCTAAAAAATTGAGATGGCAGCTCTTTGTGGCGACCTGCTCGTCCTATGCTAGGGGAGTTGCAATCTGGTTTGCCCCCGGGGTCCCCTTTCACCATTTGTACAGTGAGGTGGATGTGGCGGGATGGTATATGACCTTCCAGGGCATGCTAAATGGCAGGGATATTGCCATCCTGATCACCTATGGTCCAAACATTGATGATGGGCATTTTATTGGGCCTTGCAAGTATTGCTGGAGCGCTTCTTGGGGCCTCTGATAATCTAGGCAGGGGACTTTAACTGCATACTGGATGGGGACAGGGACCGAATCTCGCAGCGACTGGGTACAAAGCTCCGGATGACAGTCTCTTTCTTCCGGGTAATGGATAACCTGGGCCTTCTGGATGGCTGGCGCACTCTCCATCCATGATCGATGAAATTCACTTGTCACTCACTAGCACACTGCACATATAGCTGTTTAGATCAGCTGCTACTTGCAGGGGTGGCCCCTGAGACGCTGCGTCACTTGGGAAGGTTCCTCTCAGACCACCCACCGGTACTGCTGCGTATGCATTGGGGAGGGAGTTCACCAGCAGCACTGAGATGGCGCATGCCATTCGAGCTCCTGACAGATCCGGCTAGCTGGAAGACTGCAATTCCAATTCAGGAGTACTTTAAGCGCAACTGGGGCACTACCACCTCTAGGGCTAATGAATAGGACACTCTTAAAGACCGAGGGGTCTGTGTTGGGACCACATGCAGTGTCCGAAGCAGTTGTTGGCGGACATTGATGCCTTTGAGCGCTGGTTGGCAGACTTTCAGGGGAAGGAGAAGGACTCTGCGGATGTGCGCGGGCAGATTCTGTGTGCTCAGCGCTCCTTGCATGAGATGTGGGAGACCCTGGACCGCCACACACTTACTTTCTACAGAAAGTGCCTACACAGGGAGGGTGACAAGTTGTTAGTCTGGATACTGAAGGTCGAGCGCAAGATCCCGCCAATCTCCGGATGGGCAGTGTGTGACGAAATGTCAGGATATTCTAAGGGTCCTAGTGGACCACTTTCAGGGTGTGTATCGAGCCAGGGTTGATACCAGCTGCAATTGGCGGAGGAGTTACGGGACTAGACATGCCTCGTCTCCCGAGATGAGGCAAATGACTTATAGGAGGGCATCACACTTGAGGAGCTCAAACATGTCTTGCAGGAGCTGAATACAGCAAAGGCCCCTGGGGGCAATGCCTTTCCTGTTGGATTCCTGTAGGCCTACTCCGCGACAATGGTGGAGAAACTGCTGGAAGTGTTCTTAAAGGCTCAAAGGGTTGCGACCCATACCCCCCTACTATGCGTGAGTGCATCATCTGTCTCGTGCTGCAGTCCACACCAGAGGATCCCCCCTCGTACAGCCCTCTGATTATGATTAATTCTAATGTTAAGGTTCTATGTAAGTTATTGGCGAGACGCTTGCGGGGTGGTGCATATGGTTGGTTCATGAAGACCAATGCGGGCTCATGCCAGCTCGTAGCATGGCCCACAATCACCGGCGCGCTCAACCCATGTACTGCACAAGACCACCGGAATGGACCAAGACATGCGCTTGTATCTATCGACCTTGAAGGCTTTTGATACTGTCAACTGGAGTTATCTCATGGCGGTGCTTGGCGGGGATGGGCTTTGGCCCAGTGTTTAGAGTCTGGGTCCAATTGTTGTACACGAACCACACGGGTTGGGTGGGAGGTGAGGTGTCAGAGGCATGGGCTGTCGAGAGGGGTACCCGACAGGGTTGTCCCCTCTCCCCACTCCTGTTAACTCTAGCTGTGGGGAATTGGAGCCCTGGGGTAAACGAGTGGGTGAGTACAACCATAAAGTCTACTTATATGCAGATGATGCATTGGTCTACTTCCACTCGCCTGCAGAGTCTTTGCCATCCCTGGTGAGACATATGACGGCTTTTGGTTGAGTCTACGGCCTACGGGTCAGTATTCGAAAGACCTTACTCTTCTCACTGGGGAGGTTGACCACGGTGCCGCCTAAGCAGTTGCCTGAGCTCTGGTTTCGCTGGGAGGAGGATGCATACAAGTGCATAAATGTAGACAGTGTTGACGGGCTTGACCAGGTCGATAAAATTCTGAAAGAAGCTGCCCCTATCGGTGATCAGACAGGCCGCTATTGCCAAAATGATTTTCCACTCACTGTTTATACCTCGTCCAGAAATCGCTGTTCCCCCTTGGGATGGACTTTTTTATTCACCTCAACTGCCTGCTTTCTCTGGTAAGGGTGGGAAAGGGCAGCCGGGTCACCCTATCGGGTCTTAAGAGAGACATGAAGGAAGGGGGTCTGGTGCTCCCGGGCATGCAACTTTACTATTTTGCAGTGCACCTCCAGCATGTGACTTGATGCTTAACAGACACGGATAACTGGGAGAAAAGGTTGTTACAGGGCATGACTGGGTAGGAAACTTTGCCACGCCTGCTGATTAGGGGTGGCCACGCAGATGTGCTGACCCTCTACCTGGTACAGCATACGGCTGGGTGGGGGAGGTGGCAGTGAAGAAAGTATTATGTAGGGCCCCTTTTAATAGGGAACTGCAGATCTGGGACCTTGAACCCTTTCGGTCCATAGAGAAGGATATGTCCATGGAAAGATGGAGGGAGGGGGGATGTCTCCTAGCGTGGGACCTTTACCTGGGGAAGTTTTCCTCACTTTTCAGGATGCACGGGACACCTTCAATGTAGGGTGGGGACACTTACTTCACTTTGCCAAGCTAGAGAACACAGCCAAAGAGATCTGGTGCACCCATCTGGCGGCTTCACCTTCTTCCCATAGGTCGGGCGGCTTCACCTTCTTCCCATAGGTCGGGCGGCTTGATCAGATGGGGAGAGGATAGGCATCTCATTACACTTCTATAAAGCTCTCAAGGGGGATAGATCTAAAATTCCCTTTTGGAGAAGGGCAGCGTGGGAGGAGGGCCGATTGAGGATACTGATTAGGATCTTGCATGTGGTCTGGTAAAGGGGGTATCCTGCAACCACAGTTTCAAATTGTTGCACTTCAATTTCCTACATTGTGCATACATAACTTCTGCTGGGCTTCATAGAATAGACCATACTAGGGCAGTGAAATGTGTGCACTGCAAAGAGGAAAACGCCACCTTTCTGCATCGGGCGTGGCAGTGTGCTGCAGTCCTGGGTTTCTGGAGGGAGGTGGTCCCTAGAGTGGGGGGGGGGGGGAATCATGAATATAGATGTCCCTTGCACACCTGTGGCGTGCCTGCTGAGGATGGTGAAGAGACCCAGGAGACGCAAAACATCTTACAAATGTCTGCATCTGCCATTGCTCCTGGCTAAGCGTAGAGTAGCCATAGGTGGAATGGGATCCCGGGTGCCGAGCGTAGTCCCCTGGGTTCGTGATGTGTTGGAATGGGGGACTGCGGAGGAGCATCACATATGTATTTCCCACACCGATGAGGCCGTCTAAGGCAGTGGTGGTCTGGAGGCAGCTGCAATATGAGTTTAATATATATAGGACCTCTGACTCTGACCAGAGTGAACAGGATGCATAAATCTCTATATAGTGTACATTGATGTAATTTGATGGGGCCACCTGGTGTGAATTTACTTGATACACAGGTTGAGTTGGCTTGCTGACTTGGTGTTTACACTACTGTTTTACTATGTACTTATTGTTGTGTTTAGGGAGGATGGATGGGAAACATACTGATTGAACGTGTTGATATGCGCTGAATGTTACGTTTACTGTTCTGAAAAACGCCAAATAAAGGTTTTAAAAAAAAAATAATAATATTCCAAGGTGAGGTACCTGGTTCTGGATACATTACTCATCAATGGTCCTGTGTGCCAAAAGGTGGTGCCATGCGCCTATGCGGTGACTCTGTATCACCCTGGAACTAATTGAGAAGAGCTACATATAAGCGCCACCGCTGCGCACTGACTTTCTTTCCACTTCCTTCGAAATGGATCCAGAGCTCCACTCCCAACTTTGCTGTTTTTCTGATGACTTAAAAAAATGCTCTGACAGTGTCAGGGACAATATCTGCCACAAAAAACAGGATTTGAGCCATGTCATGACTGCAGTAGGCAAATGTGGGTCATGGACACACGACGTGTGCATTTCGTTCTTGGTTGCTGCTTACGACTCGAAGTTGGGCAATAAATGCTCCCTCGTACACCAAAGGCAATCTGGGAGCTGGGGACACACTACATCTGCTAAAAGTCAACGACGCCCTCATACCTATGTGCGAGAACGCGAAGTGGAATAACTCATCCCACGCAACAACTCGACATCAAACGAGAAGGCGTTCGGGTATCATTCAAAGAGTCATACTCCCACAATCCTCTTGTGATCTGGTCCCACAGTTGGTCCTGGTGTGGCCCAAATTCCATGGACTGTTGTCAAGACTGGAGCAAATTGCGACCTTTAAGGAGTTTACGCTGCAGTTACAAGGGGCTACAGCTGGACTTTTCACCGGTGGGCCCCTTCCAAAGCAGGTTCATGCTTCCACTACAGCCCCAGGGTCCAAGCCATGCCATTCCTTTCCGTGCTTAGGCAGACTACAGGTACCTATCCAGAAATGACACCAGTATTCAACCCTGAGCCATCAGTGCCTAACTCTAGGTCTATGTCATGGGAGTATATCACAAAGGCACCACTATTCAGTTGGCAACCAGACTCCGATCCTCAACATCTGCCTCTACGCCAGCGCTGTCAAAGGCGGGTGGCCTAATTCGTATCCCACTCTGACACACTTCAGGGTAGGCAAAATGTTCACGATGACACTGATGATGACGAGGGGGCAGATGACTTGATCCCCCCTCACAATACTGATAATGGGTTATTATTGGGTTTAGAAAATGCCAATGTGCTAGATACATCCCCCAGAGACTGAACTAGATTTGCTACCTTGGCCACCAATAGAAAAAAGTGCATCTTTTCCAGTAGGTATGCGATGGGGAGAAAACGTGCTTACTTTACAATTGGCTACTGTTGAAATTAAGGCAAACTTGTTACTGTAAATCCTTCAGCCAGGACCTACTTCTACTGAGCCGTTGCCATTCATGAGGATCTTGGGGAAACCCTTTTGGCCACTTAGTCCAAGTAGTGCTCGGGCCCTCTGATCTGTCGAACTGTTGGCAGGTGATATAGGACAGCCCCGGGTGACCCTGATTTTCGGACAAAGCATCCTACACCTGAAAGCCAGGTGGTAAAGAGGACAGCAAGAAAAGCCACTCCTAATGCCTTTCTGACCAATTCTCCGGATAGAGAGTCTGAACATATTGATAGCTTCACAAAGAGAGTGTTCTTTTTGGCCAGTTTGGCCTTAAGATCTTGAACAAGGTGTGCTTCAGAGCAGGTACACCCCCAATATTGCTGGCTGTTCCAGAAGACCTCTGGGCCAGGATGCAGCAAAGTATGTTTTGCATGCTGGTTTATACACCACATACTACATGGCAAGAGCTATTGGCATCAACTTAGTGCTTAGAAGACATACCTGGATGCAATCAACTGGGTTTTCAGGGGTGTCTCTTATAGAGTTGCCAGTTCATGGCCCTAGAAAGGGTTGATTCAGCATTCAAGCGATTTAAGGTCAGTTGAGCAACTGCATGATTCTTGGGAATCTTCTCGGCTGCCAATCAGTTCCACCAACAGTACATGAAGTTTAGGGGTTTTTAAAGGATAGCTTACAGACAATGGTAGCCTTCTCAACCTGTGCAGCAGTATGTTAAGGGCAGTGGTTGTGGTGGTGGCCAAGGCCGGTCACGCCATCAGGAACCACTCTCCTCCATCTCTTCCTGCTGTAGGTTGCCAAGCCACTTTAGTTTCCTCGCAGGCCCATGTTCAGTTGGTAGGATGCACAATTCCTCCACGGCTGGAGAACCATCAAGTCAGACGGATGGGTCTTGCAAATCATTAAATGGGGTTAAGCCCTGCCTTTCATTTCTCCCACCCTGTTTCTCCCAACACCAGAGAAATTGTCAGCAGACCAATCCACAATCTTGCTTTAAGATGTTAACCTTCTGCTAGCCAAGGGTGCCAATGAGCAGGAGCTGGCTTTGGCGGGAGGAGAGTTGAACTTTTTGCTCTACTTCCATGAACCTAAGAAGGCCAGAAGTTTCAGGCCTAATCTGGACCTCTGAATCGTAATCTGAATATGCTTCAGGGGAAAGACCGATTCAAGATGCTTACTCTGTCCCATGGAGCACAGAGTAAGCTTTGACCCAGGAGTCTTAATCATGTTTCTGGACCCATATTTTGTTATACCTGTCCTGCAGTCCCATAGATGTTATCTGTAGTTCACAGTGGGATCGGAACACTCTTTTGACCTTACCACAGAACCTCTGGTGTTCATGAAAGTGACGGCAGTGGTCGCTGCCCACCTTCGAAGGTCAGGGATACATGTTTTCCGTCCTCAACGACTGACTGCTCATGCCAGGCTCACCAATGTCAGTCGTAGAACACTTCTAGATGACCGACGTTCTCCTGACATCTTTGGGGCTTTCCATCAGCAAGCTGAAGTATCACCTGTGCCCCATGCAGAGGACTCCCTTCACTGGGGCTATCCTGAACACTGTGGCATTCAAAGCCTTTCCACCGCCACAGTGAGTCAGACATTCAGGATATGATCCCATTGTTCCATGCTCCCCTCTAGGTCTCAATGTCTTCTAGCCTCTTGCATCCTCCTCTTTGTTGATGGCACATACAGTCCCTGCAGAGTAAACTCTGGTGTTAGTGAGCCCATCATCATGGCTGCCTCTCAGACTCAATCCAGATCTCACAGAAGACTGCTCAGGATCTTCTTTGGTGACAGACATATGTCAGCCTGACCTATGGCAGGCCACCCTCCCCTCCCCACTCAGTCTTCACCATTATTAAAGACGCATCACTGCTGCATTGGGAAGGTCACATGAGAGAGGTGGAGATCAGAGACATCTGGCCTACGGCAGAGATCCTGCTCCACATCATGCTTTTGGAGCTTTGGTAGCCTTGAAAGCCTTCTTGCCATCCATCAAGGGGAAGTTATTGCAGGTCGTCACAGACAACATGGCTACTTCAACGTGCAGTGTGAACTCTCCTGCGCACTGTAGTCTCCTCCCAGAAAGTCACTTAGAGACACATTCTGACTATAAGAGTCTCCTGTACGTATTCCTGCCACTGCCTCTCCTGATTCGAGTTAGAAATAAAGTCAGGACAGACCGGGCATGACTCCCTTCAATAAGCCCCAGACTGAGCTAGGAGAGCATAGTACCCAGAGTGCCTGAGCACGAGCATTTGCTCTCCGATCCCACTACCACTTCGGAAGGACTTCCTCTCTCAACCACAGGGAAGGGTCTTGCGCTCGAGTCTGCTCAAAGTACACCTCTGCGTTGAGATTGAGCAGCAACAGTTGCGTTGGATCTGCAAACTGCTGTAGTCCGTGTTCTCCTTGCAGCCTGATGCCTTAGACAAAGTCCATCTATGATGGGTGCTGGGAGAAGTTTTTTGGTTGGTGTGATGGTGCTCATCATACCGAAACCTTTGGATGTGTTGATGTTTTATAGCTGACCTACCAAGGCCTTGCATTGGGCATGGTTAAAGGTTATCGGTCAGCCCTTTCGGTTCTCTGTGTTTAACTTGATCAATCATCTGTATTTAAATCACCTATTTTGAGGCATTTTTCCAAAGGTCTGACTCCCATGTTTCTCCCAAAGCTGCTTACAATGGGGCTTGAACTTAGTGTTGACATTGCACAGCTGCTCACAGCGACTACTGATGTTTAAAACAGGTTTCCTAAATTGCCTTCACCTCTGCATGTCGCATGAGTTTAGTGCAAGCATGCACTTTCAAGCCAACTGACCTACACCACCTTCTCTACAGACAAGTTAGTGCTGGGGATCTGGGTCGACTTGTTGCCAAAAGTTGTGGCGTTTTTTCAATTAGCCATTCTTTTACTCTGCCAATGTTTTTCACATCCCAATCTCCTTCAAAGGAGGAGGAGATACAGTATCGTCTCGACCCTAAAAAGACATACAGGGCCAGATGTACAAAGGATTTTTTAGTTCGCAAATGGCCCGATTCGCAGAATTTGGCTGTTTGTGGCTGCAAAAATGCTTTTTGTAAATATACAAACATGTTGCAATTCAGTAACTTGTTACCAAATCTCAATTTGTATTGCGACCCAAATCCGATTCAGTATTTGGAAGAGGTGTGTTTAGGACATTCCTTCCAAATACCAAATCAGTATGGCATGTATTATGTTTTGCGACCGAAGTACGGTTGCAAAACACTTTTGTACCGACTACTCAAAGGTAGTGGTAGCCATTTGCAAATAGAAAGGGGTATTAAACTTAAAAGTTACATTTTCTTTTTTTCTTTATTTAAAATCATCCCGTTTTTTTCCTTTTTTAAAAATTGCTTTATATTAAAGCAGTTACATACATGGTGGTCTGCTGACCTCAGCAGTTCACCATCGCTGTGATGGAAGCGATTCCTAGTGGGCCACAAATAGTGAACTACCTAGTTAATATTCGCAAGGTAGGTCGATTTGCGACCCAACTAGGAATTGCTATTTGAAGAAAAAGTCTTTAGGACAGTAGGAATAGCAATTTTCAAATTGCGATTTGATAAGAATCGCAATTTAGAAATCGCAATTCCTAATTTTTGTACGTCTGGCCCTTCGTTTTTACAGTGACTGCACAAGGGACCATCGTGCAGATGACAAGCTCTTTGTAGTATTTTGTAGAGCAAAGAAAGGGAAGGCAGTGCAGAAATGGACCTTGTCAAGATGGACAGTCCTCTGCATCAAAATCTGCTATGTGCAGGCCAAGAAACTACGTCTGATAGTCTGCAAGCTCATTCCACTGGGGCCAGTGCTACTATGACTGCATTAGTAAGGGCAGTGCCAGTTCTTGAATTTTGAAGGGCTGTGACATGGACATCGATGCATACATTTACAACTACTGCTGCCTTGAGCTCTGAGAGCCATTTTGCTTGCTCAGTCCTGCAAGACTTCCTGGTCTGAGTTTACTCCACAGACCCTCCGCGTTTGTGAGGTACTACTATAGTATCTATACTTAAGTTGTGAAATCTGTGGATAAAACGTATCCATCAGAAGACCAAGTTACTTTCCCTCGGCTATGCTATTTCTGTTGGATACTCTAGCTTACAGCAGATTCTTCACTACCCTCCCACCTCCCCATTATGTGGTGTGGACTCCTGAACATCACAATAAGGTCACAAGTCACTTTGTGGCACACTGCCACCTTAAGTTTTTTTCAGTGGTGCTATGCATTTAAGGGCGCAGAAGGAGAAAGATTAAGAAACTTACGTCAGTGCGTGAGGGAGGCTCTAACAGACTTCTTCGCTCCATCACTTCTGGGGTAGTACAGAGTTACAAAGGAGCCACATGGTGCACAGAGACATTATAGAGAAAATTCTCTGGTTCCAGTTTGATACCTGGAGATATGCTTAAGATGAGGAATCTGAAGTTAGATTGAAAACCCACCAGAAAGAATATTACAGAAAGTAAGTAACTTCTCTTCCAGAGTCTCCTTATTATAGTCGTAAGCACTGAATAGTCTCACCCATTTGCGGGATCCTGGAGCACTTTTCAAGATATAATTAACTTTGTACATCTACAACTGCACAAAAATAGATAGTTTGCAGGCTAAAAATGGCCCAATTTCATTTAATTTTCATTTTTAAAAATGCACCCAATTCAATAACATAGTCACTAAATACATAAATGACTGTAGAAAATCATTCAAAAAAGCAAATGGAATGAGGTACAATGTAGCAGATAGGGCGCAATTGAATAGCATGCAAAAACTGGCACTGTGCATTTAAGACCAAGCACACAATAGGTGGTGGGGAGGATGTTTACAATAAGTGTAATGGTAAGCAAAAGAACAATGGGTTGGGATACTACCCCGAGCGATTGCAAGTGGTTAGACAAATTGCAAGCATTTCTCCCATCACCTTTTGTTTGTTTACTGTGAATTTATGATCCTTGCTTTACCTCCTGTATCCCTTCATGCTCCAAAGTTGACTGGTCAGATAATTTTTTCAAGGAAATAGGAAGATCCTTGGTAAATGGATGAAAACGCTCTATGCCCTCTGGTACTGGAGGAGGGAGGATTACATAGGACTATTATGAGGATTCCCCTGGAAGAGAAGTTGGATTGCAGGTAGATAACCTTTCCTTCTCCAAGGGATCCTAATCAATAGTCATAAGCACTGAATAGAATAGCAAGCCCAGCCCATAAAAGAGGGTGACAAGAACAGAAACCGTTACAACCATCGCCCGAAAAGGTTCCTCAGGGAAGCTTGTCCTACTTAAGCATCTGCCCAGTAGTCCGAATCCAGACGACAGTGTCAAGTATATATGTGTCTGGATCTCGAAGTGGTGGATTCTGTGATTGTTTCTGCAGCACAGAAATCACAGACAGTCGCTCCTCTTCCTGTTTCCACTAGCAAAGCTAGATGTTAGATTCCATAGGAAGAAAGATGTGTGAAACCTCTACTTCGATAATGAAGTCTGCCTGTGTCACTGCACTTTTGCAGAGGTACAACAGATCTCTCTGGGACTCTCACCAAAGATTTAATGGGATGCTAATTGAGAACACAGGCAGGATTTTAAAGAAATCCTTAATGAAGGTATTCTGGTCCCCAAGGGAATTATTGGTGCAGGGTGAACCTTCAGATCTTGCTGGTCATGGATACTGTCACGGCATCTGTCTCTGAAGTAATTCATGGTTGAGATCGGTCTAAAACCTGAAGTTCAACAGCCTATCCTGAATTTACCATTCTCAGGAAACCTTTTCTTAGAAATGGAGACATAAGCAGTTGGTCTTGAATAGAAGAAAGAGTATAAAAGAAGATAAAAATCATATGACGAACACTTTTCCCCCCAGATTGTTCAAGCCTCTCAGCGCTCACAATAACAGCAATATCAGAGGCAGCCTTACCAAACCTGTACCCTCCAGAGGTAGAGGAGGCCAACAACCATCTGCAGCCGCAAAGAAACCCAGTGCCAATCAACTTCCACATTCCCTCCTCTACATTTGTCACTCCGGTGGGGGAAAGCATAGTTAATCCTCTACAAGGGTGGCTCTTGATAACATCAGACAGATGGGTCTTGAATATTGTTTAGAAGGGATATTTTCTTCAGTTCAGGAATCCCTCTCCCACTATACCACCACAGAAAACTTCTATGTATCAGAAGTTGCTTCAAAAGGAAGTGAACCTCTATCAACAAACAAATACAATGGAGAAGGTTCCCAATCGCGAAAAATGAATGGGGATCTATTCCAATTAACATCCGGTTTGAAAAAAGGGGTCCAGAAGAGGAAATCCGATCTTTTCTCAATCTCAGAATGATAAACACATAAAGCAACATTCAGGATGCTTGCATTACACCTGATTTCCCTCAATGGTATCAGGCGATTTGGATGTGTGCAACAGACCTTCTGGGGTGCCTAGTTCCGCATCCCCCATAGTAAAGAAGCATCAGAAATTCCTATGCTTTATAGTGGGTGC
This sequence comes from Calotriton arnoldi, assembly GCA_963921515.1. Lineage (NCBI taxonomy): Eukaryota > Metazoa > Chordata > Amphibia > Caudata > Salamandridae > Calotriton > Calotriton arnoldi. The sequence goes on from CAWUFW010017199.1 coordinate 248,617, forward strand.
TCACCACTTCCATTACAAAGCCCTTCCATTTAGCCTAAAGTCAGCTCCTTGAACATTCGCAAAATGTATGCCCATTGCTACAGCACATCTGAGGAGGCAGAAAAACGTTGTCTACCCTTACTTAGATGATTGGTTAATAAAAGCAGCATTGTCAGACGAAACGTTAAAACACTTTCAATTATGTCTGAATACTTTATTCTGATTGGGTCTCAGAGTCAACTTCAAAAAGTCTACGACCTACTTGGTGCAAAGGATACATTATCTCTGTTCAGTCTTCGATACTCCAGTCGTAAGAGTGCATACTTTGAGAAAAGACTATCCTCTATCTGTCTGCACTGTGTCAATCTTTTATAGTGAGAAATTGGGTTGTTGGTTGACTTTGGTGTGAGCCCTGGTTAGGCAGTAACATCAGCCTTTGGCAGGCTGAGGTACAAGCCAACCCTAAATTAACATGTGCTCAATCCTCTGGTAGCTTGGCATAGAGCAGTCAGCCTTAACTTGGAAGAAATATGTAAAGTATTTGTGCAACACTTCAAACACTAATAAAGTGAAAACACATAAAAAGGATTCAGCTCCAGCTTAGACATGTAGAGTAAATTTTAATAAATAAAACCAGACCAAAATAACAAGAATTCAATCAGTAGAACCAAAGATATTGGATTTTAAATATTTCAGTGAAAATAGTGCTGTTAGAAATAGGGTCTCTAGCTGACAGAGGTTTGCACCCTGTCCAAGTGGAGACCACCACCTTGGTCATGGTAAATCAGATACACACCCTAAATTAACCTGTGCTCATCCTCTGGAGATGGCACAGAGAAGTCAGGCTTAACTTTAAAGAGGCAAGGCTTAAAGTATTCGTGTAACACTTAAACTACAGAACCTCAATGAAAACACCACAAAATGACTCCACGCATGTTTAGTACAATTGAGAATATTTATCTAAGTAAAACAAGACCAAAATGACAAATCCAATGAGTAGAAGTCGAGAAATAAATTTTTAAAGGATAAATGCAAAAACAGTGCTTAGATGTCAATAGCACTAAAGGTTACTTGAGTTCGTTCTAGACTGGGGTAAATCTGAAAAGTCAAGCCGACCACGATGGAGCTAGGATCGGATACAATTCCAAATAGGTCCTACTGCGGAGGAAGAGTTCGCTGGAAGCATGGTGAGAGTCGCTGGTGGTGGTTCTCTGGGCACGAAGTGCTGCCGGGCGTCACGGACAGACTGGCTGGGGCCACACAGTTGCATGCGAAGATGCTGCTGTGTGAAGAGACAAAATTGCACCCACTCCGCTGATCCAGCAGAATTGTAGGAAGTCTTTTGTGTCCCTGAGACTTTAGAAAACAGGAGACAAGCCAGCAAGCCCTTGGAGTCACTCTGGGTTTAATCCTTGGCCTCAGCAGGGCAGAGATCACCATGCAGCAGAGCAGCTCAGCACAGCAGAGAAGCAGTTTCTCAGAACAGTCAGTCACAGCAGAGTGGCAATCCTTCAGCACAGCAGCCTTTAGTCTAGCATAGTTCTTCCCAGGTCCAGTAGTGTACTGATTTGGTAGAGCCAGAGCCCTAGTACTTATACCCAAAAGTTTCTGTGATGTAGGAGGTGACTTCAAAGGTGTTCTCTGAAGTGCTCACGGATCCATTTCAACCCACCCCTGGCTCCAGACTACCACAAGGGGGTAAATCAGGTGGTCTCAGAATATCATGTCAGTCAGACAATTTCTTTACCAACAAGAAGCAGACCACAGTGTGCTCCCTGGCCTTTCAGTGCCTGTGCAGCAGCATCCCCAGCATTAGTGCCTGTTTCGAGGCTGTGGGATGGGCATCCAGCAAAGGCAGCATCAAGGCCAACCTCCACCACAGCAGACCTCCCAGCCCTTTCAGGGCAGAGATCTGAAATCCAGTGACAATATCCAGGCCCCTTATTTTTTTAATGTACTTTAGACCTTCGACTTCTGAACGTCTTCCTCAAAAAAATCAAGTTCAAGGTGCTCACCCTGGCCCAATTTCTCTCTGCCCAGGATCTGGATGATGGTGCTGCATTTGTAGGATGCGTTCTTCCACATCCCCATCCTGCAGCCCCACAGACGTTACCTGCAGTTCCGAGTGGGACACAAGCATTTTCAGTTCTCAGTGCTCCCTTCGGCCTCTCTACTGCTTCTGGTGTTCTCGAAAGGGATGGCGGTAGTCACTGCACATCTTCAGAGGTTGGGCATACCGGTCTTCCCCTACCTTGACGATTGGCGGTTAACGGTGGGCTCACCTCAGCCAGTCGTGGACCACTACCAGATGACCACAAACATCGGACATCTTTGGGGTTCTCGATTAAAGTACCGAAGTCACACCAGACTCCTTCACACAGGCTCCTCTTAAAAAGCCATTCTGATACAGTGCAGTTTCAAGGCTTCCCTCCACCTTAACGAGTCCAGGACATTTGGGTTATGATCCAGAGATTTCAACCTTTGACCTGGGTGTCAGTGAGTAGCTCTGAAACTTCATGGCCTCTTGGCCTCCTGCATCCTATTAGTGGACCATGTCAGGTCACACAAGCGGGCTCTGCAGTGAGATCTGAAGTCTCAGTGGGCTCAGCACCAAGAGAACCTGTTGCATTACATGCAGTTGTCAGAGGAGACTGTAAAAGATGTGCAGTGGTGGTTGCTAGACTGCAATTGGTCCAGTGGCAGACCCCTCTAACTCCCCCTCCTAAATCTGATGGTCTTGACTGATACATCGTTGCTGGGTTGGAGATACCACCTGAGGTAGGTGGAGCTCAGAGGATTATGGTCTCTGGCCACATGAGTGTGCTGAATTTGCAGGTGATTCACTTGGCACTAAAAGCCTTACTCCCATCCATCAAGAGGGAATGGGTTCAGGTCTTCATAGACAACACTAGTGCTGCAATGCGGTATTGCAGCAAGTATGGCAGGGATGGGGTCATGGTTCCTGCACCAGGAAGCTGTGTACCTCTGGAACTGGCTGAGTCATCAGGGCATTTCCCTGGATGTACACTACCTGACGGGAACGTTAAGCAGCCCAACTCAGTCGGAATTGCCTAGTGGATCACGTATGTCGATTACATTTGGAGATGACGAAGGGTGTCTACCAGCAATAGGGAGGACCTGGCTCAATCTTTCTGCTACCACTAAGAACATGCAGTGTCCAAGCTTTTGCACCTTGAAGTTCCTAAGGCGGTTCTCCCCTGGAGACGCCTTCTGCCTAGTGTGTTACTTGGGACTTCTGTATACTTTCCCACCTCTGCTGCTCCTGCCCAAAGTTTTGAAAAAGATCAGGAATGACTGAGCCTAAGTCATTGCAGTGGCCCCAGATTCTCCCAGGGGAGTGTGGTGCCGGAATTTCTGGCCATGACCATCGGTCCTAGATCCAGCTGCCGTTTCAGGAGAATTTTCTGTCGCAATAGTGGAGCAGAGTCCTGCATCCGGGCCTCCCCAACCTACACCTCCATGCATGGAGATTGAGTGGTGACAGCTGACTGCTTCTGACCTCCCTCCTAAGGTTATTTTGGCAGCCTGGCATACAGCCACCAAAACCATCTATGATCGACGCTCGGAAAAGTTTGTTTGGTTTACTTCTCAGCACATCCAACAAGCCCAGTTGTCTGATGTGTGGTTTGTTTTCTCTCTAGCACAGGAAGGATTTGCTGTGACTACTGTTAAAGGTTACCTCCTAAACCATCATTCTTTAAAACACCTGTTGTGATTCATTTTTTGAAGGGATTTGCCCCAAAACCTTTTGTGATGCCATAGTGGGACCTTAATTTGGTCCTTACATTCTTGTACGACCGGCGCTAATGTCTGCAGACTCGTAAACAGCACCTTTGGTTCCTGCCGACCGTGTCGGTGCTGGCTGGTTGTGGCAACCATTGCGGTTGCGATGTGAAGCGTGGCAGTGCGGGGGGTGTGGCTAACTGCCAAGCATGGGGGGCGTGTCCTAGCTGAGCTCCGGACGGGGCCCTGAATCCTGACAGCAACTGCGCTAATGCGGGGCCATCCAACCCTCTGTGTTGCCTGGCAGACCCCCGGTAACCCTGTGTGACTCTGAGGGGGCAGGAAAGGTGCAAGACCTACACGGAGGCCGAGCCTGAAGGCAGCGTCTCTGGCGCTGCGGCCCGGATTACGGAGACGGCTGAAGCCGCACTATGCAGCTCTTTGACTGGTATAGCTGAGAAAGAGGTGGGAGTACGGAGGAGAGGCGGCGGGCCCGAAAATAATTAATAACCCCCCCCTCTGAGGTCGCCGGAACCGCCAATTCGAAAGAAGGGAGCTGGGGACAAAGACCGGCACCGGCGGAGGGGCCCTGCCGGAAAACACTGAGTGGGGAGAGGTGGGGAGTCAGTGGGGTCGGGCCGCCCCTGCTAAGGCAGAAGGTGAATACCTGCTATGGCTGCTGGCTGGACTAGAGGAAGCGGATGCCCCTTGGGGGGTTGGCAACCATCACTGCGCAATAACACCTCCCCCCCCCCAGGCACTGGTGCGTGTAACGCTGAGCTGGGCCTGCGAGAAACAACTGCGGAGAGGCCCGGCCGCGCTGGGAAAACGAGCAGAGTGGCCGGACAGGCAAATAGGATCGGGGAGACTACGGCCCAAGGAAAACACAGCGGGACGACGTAACGCGACCCGGGGCCGGGATCAGGCCCCCCACCCGGAAAGGATACCGCTGACTCTCGGCATCTTCTGATTTTGGGGAAACGGCGAACCGTGAGTACTGCGCCCGGCTAGGCCAAGCAAGGCCTCTACCCAGAACTGAGAGAACGGTGCACCGTTGGCAGCCGTCTGGCCCAATTCCACAGGGCTCATCGAATTCACAAGGGCCTTAATATCTCGGGCAGAGTGCTGGGGATTGGGTCTGGGGCAGGGAGCCACATTGCCAGCATGAACCATGATTAAAGATTGACTGGGCCTGGAACTGGCAAGGTACAACGGGGTGAGTTACGCATGGTGAGAGCTGCACAACCTGGGGAGAGAACACACATACCGTAATCCATACGCTGCGCAGCACCCACTGTACAATATGGGGCACACCAGGGGGAAACAAACTGAGACACTGGCTTCGGGAAGGCTTGACCACACAGATCAGGAAGATACAAACAGCGCCTCTGACCCAGACTGTATACCGCCGACAGCTATGGGAGAACAAGTTGATAAGCTGGACCTAATATTACAGGAGTTGGGCGACTCCAGAAAGGCAATCGAGCAACAAGTGAGCGCTCTCGCTACAGGTCTCACGCTTCCAAAAGCCGACCATAGCAAGCTAGCAGATATGGTCCGAAACAACAAAATGCACATTGCAGGGAAAATGCCGCTGCACAAGGCCCATTCAGAGCAACTAGAACACTTGCGGCGGCAGCTCTCGGGTCTGCAGGACAGGGTGGATGACGCTGAAGGAAGGGCTCGTCGCAACAATGTGCGGATTGTGGGACTACCGGAACGCAGTGAGGGGTCGAACCCCACCCAATACATAGAACAATGCTTCAGAGACGTGATTGCGCCGGAAAGCCTCACTGAACTTTCTAGTGTGGAGAGAGCGCACAGGATACCGGCGCGACCCCCACCCCCTGGTGCCCCGCCTAGGCCGATAATAGCACGTATCCTTAACTTCAAAGACCGGGACACCCTGCTCCGCACAGCCCGTGAAAAAGCCCCGATACAATTTGAGAACAAGAGAATATCTCTATACCAAGATTTTACATTGGCAGTACAAACAATGAGAGCATCGTTCCAGGAAGTTAAAAAGCAGCTCAGAGGCCATAACCTGAAATATGCTCTCCTCTTCCCAGCCAGGCTAAAAGTGATACACGACCAGAAATCCCACTTCTTTGATAGCCCGGCTGATGCAGAGGAATGGATGGAAGTTACGTTGACGCCATGCCCATCACAAAGCTCATCCCAGAATTTGAGGCCGAAACCACACAAAGCTCTAAAGGCTGGACACGGTAAAACAGAGCCCATCCCGGCAGCAAATAATTGAAGGTCAGAAATCAGCTATACAGGCGGGTGCAGCGCTGGATGAACAGGACGCACACTCGACGGCGGGATCACAAGACTCATCAGAGGACAATACTGTACATTCAGACTCTGAAAACAACCTAGCCCTCTTCCCTTCTGTCACCCCACAGACAGTGAATGACTACTTGGACTGATGTACTTGGTTTGTACGTACTGGAGCCGGGGAGACCTGCTGTTGGTAGTTATCTGTGTTTTATATTGCATATATAAACCTGGCAACGCTCGCTTATATGTTGTGTTGGGGGCCGGATATGGGACTACTTCGGTGTATTACACCCTATACTTACTACTGACCATGGTTACCACCCTCCCCATTGCAACTGCGATTTTGTCTAAATTGTTAGACTTTATAGTTGTTCTTGCTATCATAGCTTGGTCCTCTGCCGTTCTGTGGGGGAACCTAGTATTGGGGATTGTTATTAGTTCAGACAGACTCACCTGCTACAAATTTAGTATCTGCCACCAAGACTGCATGGGGATAGGTATGACACAGCAACACAACTCATGTTATGGCTACAACGGGGAAACACAAGGTCTTGACCTGGAATGTTAGGGGGATGGGGTCTGTTCATAAGAGACATAGAATATATGCCCAGCTGAACAGAAGGAAGGTCCACATCGTGCTAATGCAGAAAAAACACCTTACTCATTCCGAAGCCCCTAAATTAAGGAAAAAGTGGCTGGGGCAACTGTTCTGTACATCTTATTCTGCATTTCCTAGGGGGGCAGCCATATGGATCAGGAGCGACACCCCGTTCGTAGTCCTGGAACAGAGGATAGATATAAATGGGAGGTATGTGTTGCTCCGCGGTACACTGGATGGGGAACACCTGGTACTTGGAAGCATATACGCCCCCAACGCAGACCAGGATACATTTTTGGGGTCATTAAATACGGTATTGGCGGACTGGGAGGGATATTCCTGGGTTATAGGAGGGGATTTTAACGCAGTACTGAATATAGACCTCGATCGCTCACACCCACCAATATTGGGGGCTAACAGTAGGATGCAAGCCGAATCGCTGACGGGCTGGGCGACAGGATGGGCACTTGGGGATGCATGGCGGGTACACAACCCGACAAGTCGAGAGTATTCATTTTATTCCCCAATGCATATGTTACATACATGCATCAACAGGGTGTTCTGCTCTATACCTTTACTCGCAAATATTACCCACACTACTTATCTTGGGCAGACACCGTCGGATCATAACCCCTTGGAGATGACGCTTGAGTGGGGTAAGATCCCCACACCGGTACCAACATGGAGACTGCAGCCCGTCACCTTGGAGGACCCTGTATTTCGCATCACCCTCTCCACCGCCATATCGAATTACTTTACAGAAAACACAGACACTGCAAGTACACGACAGGTAGATTGGGAGGCTTTCAAGACGGTCATCCGTGGGGTGGCCATTAGTACTAAGGTGGGGGTCCGTGCTATAGTAGACAAAGAATTGCGGGAACTAGAAGACCGATTGGGAGGGCTCGAAAGAGCTGCATTTTTGGACGATGTGAACAAGGCGGCCTTGCAGGAAGCACATATAAAACATGCCAAACTCTTGGAGCTGTTGAGAACCATTGACTACCACACTTACACTCAGAAACAACAAGCAGAGGCAGATAAGGCGGATGCCCTACTAGCGAGGATTATACGAGATACGCCGACCATTGCCCCAATACACGAGGTCCATACACCAGAGGGAACTACAGTAACTACACAATTAGGCATTAACACGGCATTCAGGAAATAATACGAAGCACTACATGCTGCACCTGTGGAGCTTCAGGAGGAGGAGCTGACTAGCTTCCTTGATGGCCTGGAGTTTCCCCAGCTTCCGGACGCGAAGAAAGACGAACTGGCAGCACCAATAACAAAAGCTTAAATTCGATTGGCAATGAAAGAACTCCCATGTAACAAAACACCAGTGCTTGACAGCCTGCCTGTGGAATTCTATGAGGCTTTTTCGGCACAGTTGGTCCCGCACCTAGAAAAATTATACCACGCAGCACTGGAGACAGGTTTCTTACCCTCCACCACAAGACAGGCTTTGGTTGCTTCCCTGCCGAAACCAGGCAGAGATCCAACAGACATGTTGGGATACCGCCCTCTTTCTTTATTAAACACAGACTACAAGCTCCTCAGCAAAATACTGGCCGTAGACTACTTAACTATTTACCGAAGCTGATACACATAGACCAGTGCGGCTTCGTCCCGGGCAGGAGTACATCCCTCAATACTAGACGCCTGCACCAGATACTCACCTCGGTGCCAAAGGGCGACGCTGCGGCGGGTTGTATCTTACTGGACCTGCGACAGGCGTTCGATACTCTGCATTGGAACTATATGTTACGGGCCCTTTCGCTATTTGGAATACCACATGAATACATAACCTGGGTCCGACTGCTGTATACAGATCCTACGGCGCGGGCCCAAACAGGAGCCCATATTTCACGGCCCTATACTGTAGCCAGAGGTACGAGGCAGGGGTGCCCTCGATCGCCTCTGTTGTTCGTGTTGGCGCTCGAGCCACTGGCCATCAAGATACGGGCAGTTACGGGAAATAGGGGTATCAAACTAGGGGCCACTACTCATATTCTCTCTGCTTAAGCGGACGACATTATACTCTATCTCAATAACCTCCGGGGCCCCAATGAGCCCCTTCCCACAGTGTTTCGGCACTTCCAAACACTTTCTGGACTAGCCATAAACGAGTCCAAATCTTATGCTTATTATTTTAAGGACACTGCACGTTTATAACCCGTTCATTTTGGACATTGGTCATTTCCTATTGCACCTGCCACATTTAAATATTTAGGTATACAAATATACAGAGAGCCACAGGATCTGTTAGACGGTAATCTAGGCAGTGCAATCAAGGCGTTAAAAACACAAATCGCATTCTGGGCCTCACTGCCACTTTCAGTGGCAGGGAAAGTGGCCATTTCTAAAATGGTTATGCTCCCTAGATTGCTTTACTTCTTTACCAATTTACCGATAATAATCCCGGCACATATATTTAAAACGCTAAATACGCTGTTAACTGAGTTAATTTGGGGTAAAGGGCGCAGGAGGGTGGGACTTTCAAAACTACAGCTGAGTACGGACCGGGGAGGCTTGGGTGTTCCAGACCTCCAGGCATACTGTTATGCCAGTCAACTCCAGTGGCTCTCTTACTGGATAGCTGGTTGCCACCTGCAAGAAATAGGAATATCACAGATAGCATGGGAAAAGGGCACACTACATACATTGCTGTTGCCAGGAAGTAGGCCCCTGTTGTCGGCACCGCCACTATTAAAGGTGGCTATCTCCTACTGGAAAAAGGCTATCCATTATACCAAGGGACTGAGCCCCTATGCTCCTAATATCCCAATGTTAGGGATTCCCACACCGTCCAGGATAATTTCCACGAGGTGTCTGACCAAGTGGTCGGACGAGGGAGTCACTACACTAGGGATGCTGTTCGTGGATAACATGCTTATGGACCATGACACTTTTGTCAGAGAGCAGGGGGTTCCCAATTCGCTATATATCCTTCATGCTAGCATCAGTATATATGTGAGACGTACTTGGTCGCCTGACGGCACGGAATCCCAAACACATGAACTTGTACACATGTTATATCTCATGGGCAATGGGGGACACCTAACTAAATGGCTGTATAGAAGTATCCGATCACATGCGGCAATCCCACTCCAGGAGCTTAGAGATAAATGGTCCAAAGATATTGGACATGAAATATCGGACAAAGACTGGGAAAAAATACTGGAATACCCCAAGAAAGTATCACGTAACCCTACATTCAATCTGATCCAATACATGCTGGAACATAGAGCGTACCTGACCCCACATATACTGAGCAAAATGTTCCCGGGTGCAGCAGATACATGTCCTAGATGCCACACACAGCCAGCTGAGTTATTACACATGCTATGGACATGCCCACGACTGGCACCCTTCTGGGCGACAGTTCCCAAACTCCTTAGTGAGGTGGCACCGGGGATGGGGAGAGATACTATGGAATACTGCATACTGGGATTATGCAAAAAGCATAAGTCACAGAGAACGCAGACTAGGTTTGCCAATCTGGTACTGATATTGGCGAAACGGTCAATTACAATGCAATGGAAGTCTGGACAGCCTCCGGCGGCATTAACAAGGCATAGCGAGGTGGTCCGATGGGGGAGGGCTGAAAGTATGGCAATTAGAAGAGAAGAAAATAAAGGCATGAGGAAAAATCAGATTTCCTTGGAATGGGATGCAATGTTGGAACCGTTTGTCTCTGCTGAACCTTCGCTGCATTGAATTACTAGGTAGCTCTTGGAATTACAAATATGCTACGGAACCAATAAGTAGCAAACACTACAGGAACTCTACTAGAATGTCATATGTAAGATTATAAATTGTATCCTTTGAACCATGGTCCACATTGGGACTTGGTCGCCGTCAATAGGCTATGTTAACACAGTAGTGAGTCTGGGGAGGGAAGATGGGTGGGCTTCGATAGTTAATCGTAATAGGGAGGGGGGAGGGATATTGTTTGCTGGACTAAACTTTCTGACTGTAGAAGCAATAATGTCATCCGACTGATACTAATATACTATAATTCTGCAGTGTTTACACTGTACCAATAATGCCATATTGGAATGTTCTTCTTTTGAAAAACCAATAAAATATGTTTAAAAAAAAAAAAGCGTGGTGGTGCGGCGTGCAGTACCCTCAAGTCACGGTGCAGGCAACTGCTTGGTGACGGTCGTCCATCGGCATTGGGGAGACCAGGGCTGCGGTGCGTAGTGAGGTGGTGCGTAGTGAGGCGGTGCTCGTGGCAATGCTGACAGGTCACGGATGCAAGCGACAGTGGCGAGTGATGGGAGCTGGCATCGGTCGGCCCAAACTGTGGTGTGGGATGGGGCGGTGCATCGTGTGACTTCCAAGCGGTGCCCCCAAACCACGGTGCGGTCACGGGTGTCAATGTCAGCGGGTAGCGACATTGTCGGTGAGACCAGGGTGGCAGAGTGAAGTGAGGCGGTGCGGAGTGCGGTGCCCACAGGTCGCGGTGAACACAGCGGCTCGGTGGCAGCGGTTGTCGTAGTCAGTGGGACCAGGGTTGCGGTGCAAAGCCCGGCGGTGCCTTCTGGGCATGGAGCCAGCAGCGGTGTCCGCTGATTTCCACCTCTGTGGCAACTAAAACCCACGGTTCCATAGGCGGTACTCAGAGGGAAGTGAAGTCTTTGCTGTCCCTGAGACTTTGTGAACATGAGGCAAGCTCTATTTCAAGCCTTTGGAGATACTCAGCAACAAGTGAAGAAAGTTCAGTCCAGTCCTTTCACTTCCCAAGGCAGAAGCAGCAACTGCAGCCCAACCCAGCAAAGCAACAACACAGCAAAGGGGCAGTACTCCTCCTGGCAGGTCTTCCAGCACTTCTTCTTGGCAGGTTCCTTGATCCAAGGGAGTTCTTTGAAGTCTTTTATCTCCCTTAGACTTCCAACAGGAGGCAAGCTCAACTTCAAGCCTTTGGAGAAAACTAACAGCAGGGTGATACAAGTACAATCCAGTCCTTCCCCTGCCCAAGACAGAAGCAGCAAGCAGCAGGCCAGCAGAGCAGGTAACAAAGTGGCAGTTCCTCCTGACAGTTTTTCCAGCTCTTCTTCCTGGCAGGTTCCTTAGTTCAGCAGTTATCTAAAGTTCTGGGGTCTGGGCCCCAATATTTATACCACATTTTCCTTTGTTCTCTTGTGGCAAAATTCTCTCAGCTCACTCCAAAACAGTTCTGTCCTCTCTCGCCCAGCTTCCTGGCAGGGGGTGGAGACAGAATTGTGCAAGGGAGACAGGGCCTATTCAGGTGCAGGGGAAATCTCCTCCCACCACTCTAAATGCAGACTAGGCCTATTCAGGTGCTAGTGAAACTCCTCCCACTACTCTGAACGCAGCCCAGGTCTATTCAGCCCAAGCCCTGACTAATCCAGGAAAGGCAGGACACACCTTGACCTCCCAGTGGCTGTCTACAGTAAATGCACATCCTGTCACTCCAAAGCCAGACAGTGAATACACAACCCAGCAGAGGTACACAAGATGGCTAAGCAAGAAAATACCCTCTTTCTAAAAGCGGTATTTTCAAACACACAACATAAAAATCCTCTTTACTAAAAGATGCATTTTTACATTCTAAGTTCAGGCATACTAAACACCGTTTTTCCATCTTGTCCCAATGGGAAGTTATACTTGTAAGATGTTACAAAGTACCTCCCATTCTATCCTATGGGATAGATAGACTTTCCATAGTGAAAAACACAATACACTGTATTTCACGATCAGGACATGTCACACACACCAGTACATGTTCTACCTTTAACATACACTGCACCCTGCCCACAGGGGTACCTTGGGCCTACTTTAGGGGTGACTCACATGTAATAAAAGGAAAGGTTAGGGCCTGGCAAGTGGGTGCACTTGCCAGGTCGACATGGCAGTCACAACTGCTTGCAGACATTGCAGTGGAAGTTCTGAGAACCCTTTGAAAGACTGCTTTTGTGGGTGGTACAATCAATACTGCAGGCCCACTAGCCGCGTTTGATGTACAGGCCGTGGCCACACACAGTGCACTATACAAGGGACTTAGTAGTAAATCAAATAAGCCAATTATGGAAACACCAATCCATAATAACAATTTACACAGAGAGCATATGCATTTTAGCACAGAATAGCAGTGGTAAAGTGCCCAGAGTTCTAAAACCAACAAAAATAGGGTCAAAAACAGGAGGCCAAAAAACAATAGGCTGGGGGTAAACCTGCTGAAAAAGCCAGGTCACCGAAAAAACCAAAGGCTACAGGGACTTTATAGTTAGAATCAGATTTCACTCATACAACACGAGTGAAATTCAGCAGTTATAGTTACCTGAGCCAACTATAACTTACGCCCCTGCAATGCACTGCTCATGACCTCGCATGTTTCATCACTCATGACATGGTCAGTGGCATCACTCATGACATCTCGAATGACATCACTCATGACATGACCCACAGAACCACTCCTCCACCCACTCACACCCCTACATAACCTCTCATACACCCACCCACACAACCACTCACATACCCATACAAGTACTCACACAACCACTCACTAAACCATAAAATACTCATACAACCAGTCACTTACCCATACAGCCACTAAGTCACACACTCACCCAAACAGCTACTCACACATCTACTTATTTACCTATATATCCACTCACACACCCACTCACTCACCCATACAGCTTCTCAACACAGCCACTCACTCACCCATACAAGCACTTACACAACCACTTATAAACCCATTCACACATCCATACAAGCACTCACACATCTGCTCACTCACCCATACATCCATTAACACAGACACACTTTATAATACAGCCACTCACACACCAACTCACTTAACCGAACAGCCACTTATACAGTGAGTCAGTCACTCATACACCCACTCCCCCACCCACCCATACAGCCACTCACTCACCCATACAGCCACTGATTCACTCACTCACCAACATAGTCACTCCGACAGCCACTCACTCACCCACACAGCTACTCACATACCTACTTCCATACCAATACTGCCACTCACACACCCACACACACACCCCCCAAACCAGCACTCTGACACCTACTCACACACAGATATACACACAGCCACTAACATAATATATGTTAGAAATAGTATCACTCATTAGTAGCATAGCTATTTTATCTTAGGTAGCACCTTGGTATATATGTTTAACAATCATAAACTTTTAGAAAACACGCACACTCACTGGATGATGTCATCAGTGATGTCATTTGAAGTGATGTAATACGTGAGGTCATAAGCAGTGCATTGCGGGTGTAAGTTAGTTAGCTCAGGTAACTATAACTGCTTAATTCCACTGGTTTTGTATGAGTGAAATCTGAGCCTAACTTTAACATCCCTGTAACCTTTGTTTTTTTGAGTGAATTTCTAAGTTTTTTTTAATCGTATTTCTTAACTGTAACCTGTAACATTTGAGAGTGGGTGTGTGAGTGCCTGTGTGGGTCTGTGAGTGGGTGTGTATGTGTTTATGTGGTCCGGTAGTGTGTGTGTGTGAGTGGGTCTGTGAGTTGGTGTATGAGTATCTGTATGGGTCCGTTAGTCGGTATGTGAGTGCCTGTGTGGGTCTGTGAGTGGGTGTGTGAGTGCCTGTGTGGGTCTGTGAGTGGTTGTGTGAGTGCCTGTGTGGGTCTGTGACAGGGGCTGTTAGTGGCACTATGGGACTGTGATTTGGTCTGTGAGTGGCCCTGTGGGTCTGAGTGCCTGTGGGTCTGTGAGTGGGTGCGTTAATGGTGTTATGGATTTTGGGCATTACTTAAGGCATTTAAAAGGGAAAACCATGGACTCTGCTCTCAGCAGCAGATGACACGAAAGAACCCCCTCATCACAGTCACTACATGGGATATTGCAATTGAAAAAAGCAAGAATGCAAACACTTCCATCACAGATTACAGATCACGTTTTGCAGTGGAAATGCAGAGAAACACACTTGCTTTGCCTTGGTCACGTGCAAGAAGTTAGGATGATTAGTACTTTATGGAAATGGAGCTTCAACTCAGGCAACTGCTTTGTTTATATCTGTAATCTTTATACCTGAGCAAACTATAATGTATACCCAGGAATGCACCGCTTATGACTTCACATATTACATCACTCATGACATGGTCAGTGACATCATTGATGATATCACTGATGACATCTCAAATGACATCACTGATGAGAACGAGTGAGTGTTTTGTAGGCATTTCTGAGACTTAATGATATATAATAAACTACCTCCTAAGTGAAATTACTATTCTTTGTGTATTGCTAATGAGTGATACTGTTTCTAACATATGTCATCTGAGTGGCTGTGTGACTGTCTGTATCAGTGTGAGTGAGTATCTGAGTGGCTGTATGGGTATACAAGTGGGTATGAGAGAGGCTGTATGGATCTGTCAGTGAGTGTGTAAGTGGCTGTATAGGTTTGTCAGTGGGTATCTGAGTGGCTGTATGGGCCTGTGAATTGGGTTGTGAGTGTTTCTTTTAATGTCTGAGTGACTGTATAGGTGTGTGAGTGGTTGTAGGCATGTGTGGGTGGGTGTATGAGTGGTTGGGTGAGTGACAGTTTGAATGGGTGTTTGGTTAAGTGATTTGGTGTGTGAGTGACTGTATTGGATAGTAAGTGTCTGTGTGAGTTGCTATATGGGTTAGTGAGCGGATGTGTCAGTGGTTGTGTGTATGTATGAATGGGTATGTAAGTGGATATGTGGGTGAGTGACTGCGTTGAGAGGCTGTTAGGGTGAGTGAGTGGGTGTGTAGGTGGCTGTATGGATGCGTGAGTGGTTGTGTAAGTGGCTGTATAGGTTTGTCAGTGGGTATCTGAGTGGCTGTATGGGCCTGTGAATTGGGTTGTGAGTATTTCTTTTTATGTCTGAGTGACTGTATAGGTGTGTGAGTGGTTGTAGGCGTGGGTGGGTGTATGAGTGGTTGGGTGAGTGGCAGTTTGAATGGGTGTTTGGTTAAGTGATTTGGTGTGTGAGTGACTGTATTGGATAGTAAGTGTCTGTGTGAGTTGCTTTATGGGTTAGTGAGCGGGTGTGTCAGTGGTTGTGTGTATGTATGAATGGGTATGTAAGTGGATATGTGGGTGAGTGACTGCGTTGAGAGGCTGTTAGGGTGAGTGAGTGGGTGTGTAGGTGGCTGTATGGATGCATGAGTGGTTGTGTGAGTGGCTGTATAAGTGAGTAGGTGTGTGAGTGGCTCTATGCAAGAGTCAGTGGGTGTATGAGTAGTTGTATGGGTCTGTGAGTGGGTGTATGAGAGGGTATGTGAATGGGTGTATGAGAG
The DNA here is from genome assembly GCA_963921515.1 of Calotriton arnoldi. Taxonomy (NCBI): domain Eukaryota; kingdom Metazoa; phylum Chordata; class Amphibia; order Caudata; family Salamandridae; genus Calotriton; species Calotriton arnoldi. The sequence goes on from CAWUFW010017199.1 coordinate 264,510, forward strand.
GCTGTATGGGGGTATGAGTGGGTGTGTGAGTGGTTCTGTGCCTGATATCATTTGAAATGTCATGAGTGATCTCACTGAACATGTCATGAGTGATGTAATAGGTGAGGTCATAAGCAGTGCATTATGGGGGTGTAAATTATAGTTAGCTCAGGTAACTATAATTGCTGAATTTCTCTGGTTTTGTACGAGTAAAATCTGTATCTAAGTATAACGTCCATGTAACCTTTGGTTTTTTCAGTGAATTTCTAAGGTTTTTTATATTCTATTTCCTAACGATAACATCCCTGCAACCTTTAGTTTTTTCAGTGGATGTCTAAAAAATTATTTTTATGTTATTTCCTAACTATAATGTCCTTGTAAACTTTGGCTTTTTTAGTAAATTTCTATGTTTTTTTAAAAGTTATTTCCTAACTACAGCGTCCCTGTAAACTTTGGTTTTTCATGTCCTCATATTCCTCTGCATCAAGAAAGGATCACCAAAATCTCATGAAAACATGCTGGGGGGCCTTTTGGTAGGCTGTGCATCAACCTGGGAAAAGGCAGGAAGCCCGTTGCATACTACTAAGGTGGATGGGGTGGGGCCAAATGGGCAGAGCTTGCAAGTTATTTTACGCATTTACATACTCATAGTAATTAACCATGGACTACGCTGTCACCAGGAGAGACAAGAAAGAACCCACTTGTCACAGTCACTACAGAAGAGATTGGTTAAGGAACCAAGGTGCAAGTCCGTAGGCACCGGAGACAGGTGCGGGCCAGATCAGACCAGTCAAGGGCAGTGGTCAACTGTGTCTGGTTTTTTAATTTTGCGGTCTCCTGCGATTTGCAATCATTGGTTGCCACTGGCTTGGCGGGGTTGCCTGGGTGGTCATTCAATGGCAGCAGGACACGTCAAATATGGGGCAAGGCTACTGATCACCACTTGGCTGTCTAACGGCCCGTGCCCTTTCAGCACCATAGCTATTCTTACCCAGGAGTCTGGGACCGTGCTTGGGATCAGTGCTGCTCACTGTCTAGCCCTGTCGGCCTGATGGAAGGGTACCACCCGGGGGATGCGGCAGGGGAGATGTTGGGAAACCTTTTCCCTTTTCTATTTTTTATTTGGTGGTCTCGGATGCTACTGTTGGGAACCTTGTATGGGTGCGACTGAGGAGGGAAGAGGAGTGAGGTGGGGTGGGGTGGGTTCAGGGGGTGAGCATGTGGCTCTGCAGTGTTACCCATGGAAGAGAGTGTGGGACGGGGGACAGACGGTTTCAACAGAGGCAGCACGGTGTTCTAGTTTGCTTGACGCTTTGTTTAGGCTTATGTGCTGCTTGGGAAAATGACCATTTAATGGCATTTGTTTAGCCACAACAGGAGGTGGGGCTAAAGTACGACTAATTGAGAATCTTTCAGTGGCACCAGCAGACTACAGTTATTGACCCTCGGCTGTACCATGAACGGTTTTTCTTCATGCACATAACATTGGTGGCACATTAATTGCAAAGAGGACAATGGTCTTTTAGCCATTTGCCATAATCTTACCCGAATGGCTCCATCTTACAAACTCATTGTTTGCTTGTATTTTCTGGCCTAGTGATAGAATAAAGTTAGTTATGTTCGATGTTTGATTGCCAACATTTTTGCCTTCCACAACACATGACTACAGCTACCCGATTGCCAATGCTTGGTTGTTCTTCATCTGATCATGTTCCCTTTGACCTTAAAGACCTATTTGGGGTGTCTATGTATACGCCTTCAACTGGACCATAGAGTCCAGCTGTCTAGATCGCCATCTTAAAGTGACAGGTGCTTGTTACAGTCCCTTATTTGTTTTTACCCTTGTGCTCATTCTAGACTGCTGACCCACTACTTACGGTGGCATTCCGTGTCCACCATTTTTACATTTCACCAACTGTAAAGTACATTAGTGATCTTCTACAAGATTTTTTATAAAGACATAATACGCCAAATATGTGCAATTGCATCATTTCCAAAACAAAGTGCAAGTGCAGAAAAAGTGCATTCAATAATGAACCAGTTGGTACAATTTTGTTAAGAACCAAATATGTAAACATTTTCATTATGAGGGAGGGGGGTGTTATAATAGCAGCATTTGTACAAATGGAATCTCTAAAATTCATGCAAAATAGTCTCACAGTTTTATCCATAAAATCATTGAAAGTTTAACCATAAAAAGCATATAATATATATACCTTAAAAGTTAAAACCCCAATGATAAAAATATGTATGTGTAAAGTACAAAAAAACAATATTACTAAAACGGATCAAACAATTAAAAAAATCCGGAGATCAAATGGGAATTTACCATTTGGTGGAACTTCTTCTAAAAAGATGTACTTCAAGTATAGTCTATCGTCATTTAATTGATAGACGTTTAAAGGAAGAGTGATCAGATGTATTTACTGTTTTTTCATATTTACATACAGCTACCCGATTACCAATGCTTGGTTGTTCTTCATCTGATCATGTTCCCTTTGACCTGAAAGACCTATTTGGGGTGTCTATGTATCTGTCTGTATATATATATATATATATGTATATATATATGCATATATATATATATATATATATATATATATATATATATATATATTTATGTGTATATATATATATTATCTACTGGCAGTCGCCAGTAGATAGTTATAGTTACAACCTATTATCCATAGGAAATCCGCGACATTCTATTTGAAATAACTCTCTTGCCGGTTGACGTATCTTCGCAAAATTTTCAAACTTTATGGCCCGCTCCGGTCCGCTCCTACCCTGAAAGTCTCGGGGGGATTCGTCAAGCGGGGGCCGAGAAAAAAGGGCGGTCCCAAAACGCGTTTTCCCCATGCAATTTTCCATAGGAAACTTTAGACACGGCTACAGCCCGAACTGCTGAACGGAATTACACCAAATTTGGCAAAGAGGTAGTTCTTGGTTCAGAAAGAACCCTTTTTGTTAAATGGTGTAAATCCGTTCAGTAGTTGCTGAGAAAATGAAAAGTAAAAAAGAGTGATATCTAGGGCCGCGGATCCTCCCGATCACGAGCTTTATGTTAATTGGCTGTCAACACTCCAAACCAGGAAGTGTTGGCAGCCATTTTGTCCCTCGGTAGAACCGAGGGACAGAAACAAGTGCGCAAAGCGCACAAAGGGGGCAGGGTAGAAACACCCTGACCCCTAGGTCTGCTCAGGGGTCCCACAAGGACCCCTGGGCAAACATTTTTTTTTTTTTTTTTAAATCGGCAGGATGCGCTCAGGGAGCGCGAACCCTGCCGAAAAAAAATCGAAGTGCGGTCTCCGCGCTTCGATGTTAATTGGCCCCCGGGTGGGCCAAGTCCCGGGGGCATGCTGGGGGGTTAATTTTATGTGTGGGGGCCTCTAAGGGCCCCCAAGCCCCGGGGACCACCACCACCCGGGGCTTTTTGTATAATGGTGCGGGAGGGCTCTGAGCCCTCCCGCAGCCCCGAGGACCGCCACCTCCCGGGGCTTCTTTTTTATTTAAAAAAACCTGTGTGGGGGCTCCAGTCCCCCACACGCCCGAGACCACCACCTCCCGGGGCACTAAGAAAAATTTAAATGAGGGTCCGTTTTGGACCCCCAGAGCCCCGGGGACCACCACCTCCCCGGGGCTTTCAAAATGTAGGGAGGGGGGCCGCGCGGCCCCCTCCTGGAGCCCTTGATGGCCCTGGGGACCACCACCCCCAGGGCCGGCTCCTGCAGTGTCCGGGGTGCCTACCCCCGGGACACTGCTGTTTGCAATGACAGGACGGAGCCTCGCGGCTCCCGTCCTGTCATTGCAAACTTGCTTTGGATATTGGAAGAGAGAGCAGGAACCTGCTCTCTCTTCCAATATCCAAAGCACATTGCTTTCCACATGGGGAGCCGCATCTTAGCAGCTCCCCATGTGTACAGCAATGCCGGCTCCCGTAGGGTAGGACACGGGAGCCGGCGGGACTGTGGGGGGCTTGGGGACCCCCCCACAGTCCCCAACGAGAGGCCAGGCCCCGGGGATGGGGTCCCCGGGGCCATAAGTGGCCACGGAGGGGGGCCACGCAGCCCCACTCCCCAAAGGAAAAACAAATTTAAAAAAAAAAGTGCAAGGCCGGCCCCGGGAGATGGGGTCCCCGGGGCCTTAAATGGCCTGAGGAGGGGGGCCACGCAGCCCCCCTCCAAATAAAAAAAAAAGAGGCCATGCCCCGGGGGATGGGGTCCCCGGGGCCAATACAGGCCCAGGGAAGGGGGGCCACGCGGCCCCCTTCCCGTTTTTTTTTTTTTTATTTTAATTTTAAAAAAAAGGGGAAAGGCCCTGGGGGATGGGGTCCCCAGGGCCTAAAAATAGGAAAAGGAAGGGGGCCACACAGCCCCCTTCAGGGAAAAAAAAAACAAACAAAAAAAACGATCGGGCCGTAGGCCCCGCCCCCTTCCTTCACCACTCTGCAAACGCGCCCCTGGCGCGTTTGCAGAGGGGGAACGATCCCCTTGAATACTGGGGGTCCCTGGGGCCAACTAGCCCACCAGGAACCTCCAGTATGCGCCAGGGGGCTGCCTTGCAGAGAGGTGTACAGAGGCCACGCCCCTTTTTACACCTCTCTGCAACGCTATGGCGTTTTTGGAGGTATATGGTGGGCTAGTTGCACCCCAGGGTCCCTCAGGATTCAAGGGGAGTTAATCCCCCGACTTAAAATGCGCCACGGGCGCGTTTGCACAGTGGTGAAGGGAGGGCGGGGCTTCAGGTGACATGTGTGCAAACAGGCCCCGTGGCGCGTTTTAAGATGGGGAATTAAATCCTCTTCAATCCTGAGGGTCCCTGAGGGCCAACTAGCCCAACAGGTACGTCCAGAAAGCGCCACAGAGCTGCGTTGCAGAGAGGTGTAAAAAGGGGTGTGGCCTCTGTACATGTCTCTGCAACGCAGCCCCCTGGCGCATACTGGAGGTTCCTGGTGGGCTAGTTGGCCCGTAGGGACCCTCATGATTCAAGGGGACTTAATCCCCCAACTTAAAACGCGCCACGGGGCGCGTTTGCACAGATGTCACCTCAGGCCCCGCCCCCTCCCTTCACCATTGTGTATAAATTCTGATTTACTCACCTGTTATCAGGAGAGACCTCAGTGCTGCATCTTTCAGCCCAGTACTGGTCCTGAAAAGTAATTTTAACCGTACTTACCGGTAACTTGAATTTCCTTCATAGGCTAACATTGACTGGTTTCACTTGGAAATTCTTCTAAGTGTGGAGTTTTGGAACTTTAAAATATTCCTCTAAAATCAGCCGAAATACGAATTCCGATTTACTCACCTGTTATCAGGAGAGACCTCAGTGCTGCATCTTTCAGCCCAGTACTGATCCTCAAAAGTAATTTTAACCGTACTTACCGGTAACTTGAATTTCCTTCATAGGCTAACATTGACTGGTTTCACTTGGAAATTCTTCTAAGTGTGGAGTTTTGGAACTTTAAAATATTCCTCTAAAATCAGCCGAAATCCGAATTCTGATTTACTCACCTGTTATCAGGAGAGACCTCAGTGCTGCATCTTTCAGCCCAGTACTGGTCCTGAAAAGTAATTTTAACCATACTTACCAGTAACTTGAATTTCCTTCATAGGCTAACATTGACTGGTTTCACTTGGAAATTCTTCTAAGTGTGGAGTTTTGGAACTTTAAAATATTCCTCTAAAATCAGCCGAAATACGAATTCCGATTTACTCACCTGTTATCAGGAGAGAACCCAGTGCTGCATCTTTTAGCCCAGTACTGATCCTCAAAAGTAATTTTAACCGTACTTACCAGTAACTTGAATTTCCTTCCGTAGGATATCATTGCCTGCTTTTTGCTGAAAACGTTTGTGTTGATTTTTGAAACATACAAATATTCCTCTAAAATCAGCCGAAATCCGAATTCTGATTTACTCACCTGTTATCAGGAGAGACCTCAGTGCTGCATCTTTCAGCCCAGTACTGGTCCTGAAAAGTAATTTTAACCGTACTTACCAGTAACTTGAATTTCCTTCCATAGGCTAACATTGACTGGTTTCACTTGGAAATTCTTCTAAGTGTGGAGTTTTGGAACTTTAAAATATTCCTCTAAAATCAGCCGAAATACGAATTCCGATTTACTCACCTGTTATCAGGAGAGACCTCAGTGCTGCATCTTTCAGCCCAGTACTGATCCTCAAAAGTAATTTTAACCGTACTTACCAGTAACTTGAATTTCCTTCCATAGGAATCCATTGTCTGGTTTTCAGCAGAAAAGTTTCAAAGTGTCGATTTTCACAAACTACAAATATTCCTAAAAAATCGCCTGTATGACTTAAACGCATTCTTTCAACTGTTTACAGGAGATGCACCAGTGCTGGATCCAGGATCCAACACTGAGTAAGAAAAAGTAACAATAACAGTTTTTAACTTCTAAGTGAATTTCCTTCCATAGGATAACATTGGTGATTCTATGAGAAAAAGTGTGAACTTTTAAAGTACAATAATATTCCTTAAAAATCACGACTGTAACCAAAACGCTTTTACTCAACTGTTTACAGGAGATGTCCCAGGACTGAATCTAGGATCCAGTAATGTGGTTAGAAAAGTAATCCATAAAGTAACTAATTGCATTTAACTAGAAATTCACATTGAGCTGAATGTTGCATTGTGTTTGAAAATGTGTTGCCCATTGCAACAACTGTAACTACTGTACTTAAAAGTCTATTGCCTATGTGCAAAGTAATTAAACTAAAGTAATTCATTCTGAGAAAGTATTTTTGTAATGTAATGTATAATGTAATTACAATGTAATTTAAAAAATAAAATATGTAAAAAAAAATTGTTTCTAAAAAATTTGGAAATCAGTATGAAAAAAATTTATATAACAATTAATACATTTAAAAATTGTCATTTACAAAACCTTTGAAATTCACTGAAAAAACTGTAGGTTTCAGACATGTTATAGTTACAAATTAGCATTTAAAAAACCTTTGAAATTCACTGAAAAAACCATAGGTTTCAGGGACGTTATAGTTACAAATTAGCATTTAAAAACCTTTGAAATTCACTGAAAAAACCATAGGTTTTAGGGACAGTTATAGTTAGTTGGACATTGCACTCGTACAAAACCCGTGAAATTCCCCCGTTATAGTTAGTTCAGCTAACTATAACTCGCGCCCGCAATGCACTGCTGATGACGTCACATATTACATCACTCATGACATGGTCAGTGACATCACTGATGACATCACTGATGACATCTCAAATGACATCACTGATGACATCATCCACGTGATAATCTGATGCACCTCCTTACACCCTAATATAACCTTTGATACACCCACTCTAAATTACAGACTGCCATTCGCAAAACCATAGACACTCCAACACCAATAACTACACACCCACTCACTGATTCTTAGGTCTACGCACACATCCACTCACTCACCCGTACAGTCACTCATACTTACGGTCACTCAGTACAGGACTATCATATGCACTCATACTCCTATATAGACACTCAAACACCGCCACTCATCCATAGAGGTACTCACACACCTAGTCAGTCATGCAAATAATTAAACACACTACCATTTACTCACCTATACAGTTATACACACACCAGCTCACTTACTCATACAAATAGTAGCACATTCTTACGCTCTTATACAATCACTGATACAAGCACACACTCATCCATACAGCCACTATCACAATCACTCACTCTCGCTTATAGCTATTTATATACTCCAACACACATATATACTGCCTTTCACATATGTAGTTACTCACACATGTACCACTGGGACATACATTCACTCACTAACACACTCTTACACACACTTACCCACCCATACAGTCTATCACAGATGCACTCTTGAAACCATCCACCCAGTGAATCACCCACTCACACATCTATGCACAGAGTTGCACACACCCCTCCCACACAAACACTCAGGCACCCATACAGATACTCAGACAAGCATTCAATAACTCATATAGACACTCATGTAGCTATTCACAAACACATGCAGCCACTTACACAGCAACAGACAGACGGATACAGACATTCACCCAGTTTAGTCACTAACCCATGCATTCAGTAAGATACGTTAAATCACTCACTTATAGAGTCAGTCACGCACCTACTAAATCATCCATACAGACACTTACACACCCACTCATTCTTCAATACGTCTTTTCCTATATATATTAAAAATATATAAACTTTACAGAAACACACAGTCACTGGATGATGTCATTTGAGATGTCATCAGAGATGTCACCAGTGATGTCACTGACCATGTCATGAGTGATGTAATATGTGACGTCATCAGCAGTGCATTGCGGAGCGCGAGTTATAGTTAGCTGGACTAACTATAACGGGGGAATTTCACGGGTTTTGTACGAGTGCAATGTCCAACTAACTATAACTGTCCCTAAAACCTATGGTTTTTCAGTGAATTTCAAAGGTTTTTTAAATGCTAATTTGTAACTATAACGTCCCTGAAACCTATGGTTTTTTCAGTGAATATATATATACATATAAATATGCATGTACATATATATGTATATATGCATGTACATATATATATATATGTGCATATACATATATATATATAAATTAAATATATATATATATATCTTCAGATTTACCAGCGCTTCTTCGTCACGCACCAGGGTATCCACGGCACCATCAAGAAAGGAAATCCAGGCAAGCATGCATATATATGCATGCTTATATATATATATATGTATATATGCTTATACATGCATATATACATATATATATATATATATATATATATATATGTACATGCATATATATATGTATGTACATGCATATATATATGTAGGTACATGCATATATATACATATATATATGTACATGCATATATATATATGTACATGCATATATATATATGTACGTGCATATATATATATATGTACGTGCATATATATATATATCTACGTGCATATATACATATATATGTACATGCATATATACATATATATGTACGTGCATATATACATATATATGTACGTGCAATATGTACGTGCATATATATATTTATTTATTTTTTGTCGCAATTATATATATATATGCATGTATATATATATATATATATATATATGCATGTATATATATATATATATATATGCATGTATATATATATATATATATGAATGTATATATATATATATATAT